>JAHHFK020000016.1:0-208497 GCA_024533555.2 Aedes koreicus | reverse complement strand
ATCATTGTTGTGCATCATGAAAACGAATCTTCTTGCCATCTTGACTCCTGATTATAGCGATGGAGCAAAGAAGCACTCAAATCTTGGCAGCGCGGATAGAATAGAAACTGTCATGATTAGTCATCTTTGTCATCCTTTGGAAGGATAATAAAATCGACGAACATACCGCTTGGATATCGCACCTGAGACTGCAGAAAAACAATCCAACATTAAAAAATGGGTTGAATTTAGGTTGAACGATAAACTAAACCGATAATTAAAAAAGATGCAATTTGAACTTAGTTTAGATGCGGACGATTAGATATGGGATTGCTGCTCACAAAGCCAGTGGCAAATCCCGAAACAATCTCACACATTGTCACCCTGAGGCAACGCTTAATTAAACCCAAACAATGTATGTCCTGTAGGTTTTTTTTTTTATCTCCATCCTACAACAAAAGCTCGAACAAATAATCTTCCTCTACAGACAACAACACAAAAAAAAAAATCAAAATGAAAAGTCCACTCATGGAAAATAGAGTGGTTTTCGAGAAAAGAGCTCCCGAGGACTATCAGCAGGCAAACATATCTTGCTATGAACTTTGGAAGGAAAGATATGCGCTCGGTTCCAGGATAGACCGAGGATAGGCAGCAGATGGAAGAAGGTAATGATGATGATACTGTGCAACCAGATGGAACCAGTGGCTGACAATCGGACTCTCCTCGTTGAATTCCCTCGGAGTAGAAGAGTAGAAGCAAATGTCATCCTTTCGTAAATATACTGTTTTAGTGCAGAAGGTGGGAACTAAGTTTTCTCCTGTTTTGGCCACAACGAAATTTCCGAGTTGAGTTGGTGTCTCTGGTGGCACTCTGGATAAACTCACAATTTCGACGGACCCGTTTTCTAGACACGGGATAAAAGACGACGACAGCCTTACGTTTTTGGCAGCCAAAAGAGCAGTGAATTGTGGAGAGTAGCTCGTTTCATCGGAGAATTTATGGTAGCAATGTTCTGGTCCTTGGTATTATTTAGTTGTATTTTCAGATGCATAACAATAGGAATGTTAAAACATCGTTGTAATCATCTAAAACAGTTGCAGGTATTTCTCATAAAACTAATTCGAAACTAAGGGTTTTGACATTTTTACTCCACAATGCTTAAGCTGTTTAAACAGGAAGGAAACCCACATTGTGTGTTTGCTTTATTCTGATTTATCACCGTACACGGTGTTCAAAAATTTGAGTACAATTTTTCATGATTGTTTAGATATGCACCATGTACATAATCTGTATAAGTGTCAGCTTTAGCTTCATGAAAACCCTAAAGGATGTGTTAAAATCATCCTCATTTTTTGTTATACCCCATTACAAAGTAACGTCACGTATTCAAGCATATTCAGTGAATATTTTCGAACGTAAAAAGATTTAAGAAGATAATCTTGGGATACAAACTGCCCTGCGTTAAAAACTTAAGTTTGTAAGAATAATTTTTAGGCAATACAAAGTTACAATGAATATTCAAACATGTATGTATGTATGTAAGGTAGCCACCATCCCTTCTAAGACCTTGTCATGTATGCAGCTCCACTTAATAGCAAGGTCCAATTGAGTTACCGGTTTGCATTCACAGTAACGCTGTATGAAGGGCCAAAAACGGTGGGGCGGACCCGTAAGCAGAGACACTTACGCGAAACCCGCGGGAACATGAGATTCTTGTTCCAACGATACGATCCAACAAATCGAATAACCCAATTCGCAATACTTATTAAGCTTTCTACGGGATGGCTTGTTAAGAAGGGCGCGTCACTCTCTCTGAAATTGTTGGAGTAGAATTCACAGCACCACAATCGAATCGGTAGGATAAAGAAAATGATACTGTTTGTTCCCTCCTAGACGCCGGTTGTCATACCACTCCATTGTCCAATTCCAGCTTGAGTGATACCCTGATGCTCCCTCCTTTCCCAATATATATTCAGTGTCATATAGTAATATTTAAAATCTTGTGAATATTATAATTATAAAAATATAGTGAATGCATATTATAATGACAAATAATAAAGAGAATGAATATAAGAATGATAATAAGAATTCCAATTGTGAACCTGAAAGTTTAGACGATAAGGCTATTTGGGCTCTAATTAACACGAATGCAAACATCCAAAGATGAAGATGACATATAATACAGCATTGAAAATATACATACAATGTCATATAGTAGTATGTAAAATAAAGTAGCCATTCCAGAATGATTTACGTTTTGTGAATCTGAAAGTTTAGCTTAGCTTTATCTTCGAAAGAAAAAAAACATATTTTGTAATGATTTTCTCAAGACTCGGTAACTCCATGATGATCTGAGTTTAGTAAGCATTGAAGAATAGTACACCAAGCTGCGGCTCCGCCTCCTTGTGTTGCTATAATTATGTGTAGTACATCTCATAAGGACAGCAGCCCGAACCTCCCAAAGGCAGAAGCCCGAATGTCCGAAGAGCCTGGCTTTCCCGGACCTCTGAAACAATTCACTTATCCGACAACAACACTACTTATCCAAATACCCAGTTACAGTATAGGATTATCCACAAGCGCCTGCCAGTCTACCCTAAATATAAAAGTTGATGTTCTGAAGCTCCCTCGCATTGTATGCCTCTTTGAAACGCTGACATTCGAGCCTCCATTGCCTGCCATGCCATCCCATGCTCTTAAGATAAAAGGCTCCGCTATGATAAGACGACTCCGAAGCGAGCCGAAAGTTACAATGAATATTCAAACATGTTCAATTAATATTCTTAAATTTTGCCGGCGCCGGAGGTGTAGTGGTAAGCGTGACTGCTACTTGGCACCCCAGTGGGTCTGGGTTCAATCCCAGTCGAGGTCGGAGGTTTTTCTGAGGCGAAAAAATCTGGTCACGTCTTCCTTCGGAAAGGAAGTAAAGCTGTTGGTCCCGGCCAACACATGAGCTGACGATTTTACTGCGCCGCCGCCGCCACTATTTTCGACCGGCGCGCCACTGCATTTTTTTGTCCGCGCCGCCGGGCAATTTGAGGCACGCCGATGAAATTTTTCACCGCGTTTGCATCCCTTCAGTTATGTTAATTAGCCCTTTAAAAATCTGCTTTTATTACAAATGATGACATCTCGATGCGGTGTGCACCCAGAGGGGTGCGTATGAGACGGTGATCAGTTTTGTCGTTTCGTTCTAGCAACTGCAGTGAACATTTTCGTCTTTCGACTTTCAGCAATTTCCCGAGTAAGTTTGAATTTAAAAATAATAAACTGTCCGCCTTAAATGTCGAGAATGTTTTCATCGCGAGTGTACATATTGATACCACAAATAATGGTAATCGAACTGGAAAAAAATTAGTGCACTAAAATATGTCAAAAATGGTTTTACACACCATCTGCTTCCTAACAAAGTGTTTTGCAATGCATGTCTAATCGAAGCAAAACAAAAGGCTGGTTTTAATTTGCACGAAGACAGGGATCGAGATATAGAGAACGATCCTGCAATCGATAGGTTGTTAACATTCGGCAAGTAATTTAAATTGATGAATTTTTCTTAGAATCTCTCAGGTACACAAGGTACACAACGTCAGGCTGCATGCCTATGTGTACTTTTTTCTTATTCAAAACTCCGATTGTCCTGAAATTAAAAATGGTTAAGGTAGCCTACCCCCTCGGGAATCTTGTCCAAGGATTTTTTTCTAATGTTATTTAAAAGGGGTGACGGAATTTCGAAACGGAAAATAAAAAATCCGGCCACATTTAACATGAACTGGGATTGAAATCCAACGAAAAAGCATCCCGTGGTATGAGACTACCTTTAATTGAGAAATAAACTAAAATTGTAGTCAATACTGGCGAATAAAACACAACTATCATGCTTAAGAAATGTATTAAATAGGGTAGGGCAAAGTTTAGAAATCTGCAAATAAAAACTTTCAAATTTTCTTCATGTTTAACGAATTGGTAAATTTGTTGAAAGGTATTTCATAATTTTGTCAAAAATAATAGGAAATCCGCCCCCCCCCCCTATCCCTTTCCCAAACCTTAGACTTTATACAATATATACTCTTCTGAACGGGAGCTTATTTCCACAACTTTATAGCATTTTGTCAGGCGTGAAAAAGTTCAAAAACCATCTATAACGATCAGTGTAAGTTAATAGTAATTGGACATACCAGATTTTTGCACTGAATAGTCAAGACTGTATAAACAAGGGGTGTTTATTAGATTTAATATATATCAACATTAAATCACCGAAAGACCTTATTAGCAAAATAATTGCCGAATAAAACCATAGTCGGGAAGACATTGTTTTTATTTTAACGTTACAAATCTCGAATCAAATAACTTGGCTAACCACTGAATTAACCGGTAAATCAGTGCACAATGGATTCTTTTTTATACGTGATTGTAGCAATGTTGAAAAATATGAAGTCGGTCTATTTCAGATTTTTAATAATTGATTTAGCTTTCTTTAAGCTCCTGTTTATATTAAATTTAAAGAACTTTGTATTTTTTTTAATATTTAGTTTTTAAGGTTTTGATAGTTTAATTAATAATCTTTTTTAATCTCAAAATTTTTAAATATTTGTTTTTATTTTTTTATTGTCTGATTTTAAGATAGAAGAAATCATGGCTTTGGCGGGTTTTCTTCTATTATTATCAGGGGGTTTTCTAAAACTGTTTGCGCTTATATTTTTCCAGAAGATTCTGTCTTCTTTCCTAGCGTTTCAAGCTTATTGCTTTCGCCATTAACTTATTGCTTGCTCTCAACTTAGTGTTCTAAATGCACTTCCACAGTTATTAATTAAGAGCTTTCTATGCCAGGTACCATTTTTGCATAAGTATGATTGTGTGGCAAGTACCATCATACCCTATGCCCTAGACCAGACCGGGAATCGAACCCAGCCACCTCCAGCATGGTGTTGCTTTGTAGCCGCGCCTTTACCGACTGAGCTAAGGAAGGACCCGCCAAAATATTCACTGAGTGTAAATAGAAGAATGTTGTGGCCATGTTTCAAAATTTTTCTTTAAGTCTCAGGATTTTGTATTTTAAGATAACTAAACTTCTACATTTTTTTTATTTTTCAAATTCTGAGATTTTTTCCAGATATGAAGATATTTTGATTTAAGAACTTTTAAATTCTATAATTTTTTGGATCTTCAGACTCTTAAATTTTTAAATATTTAGATTTTTCGATTTTTCGATGTTAAGATTTTTAGATTTTAAATTTTTAAACCGATATTAAGATTTTTTAATTTTGAGATTTTTCGATTTCTTGATTTTTTAGATTTTAGTTTTTAGATTTTGTTTTTAGATTTTTAGATTTTTTAGATTTTTAGATTTTTAGATTTTTAGATTTTAGTTTTTAGATTTTTAGATTTTTAGATTTTTAGATTTTTAGATTTTTTAGATTTTTAGATTTTTAGATTTTTTTTAGATTTTTTAGATTTTTAGATTTTTAGATTTTTAGATTTTTTTTAGATTTTTAGATTTTTAGATTTTTAGATTTTTAGATTTTTAGATTTTTAGATTTTTAGATTTTTTAGATTTTTAGATTTTTAGATTTTTAGATTTTTAGATTTTTAGATTTTTAGATTTTTAGATTTTTAGATTTTTAGATTTTTAGATTTTTAGATTTTTAGATTTTTAGATTTTTAGATTTTTTAGATTTTTAGATTTTTAGATTTTTAGATTTTTAGATTTTTAGATTTTTAGATTTTTAGATTTTTAGATTTTTAGATTTTTAGATTTTTAGATTTTTAGATTTTTAGATTTTTAGATTTTTTTAGAGATTTTTAGATTTTTAGATTTTTAGATTTTTAGGGATTTTTAGATTTTTATATTTTTAGATTTTTAGATTTTTAGATTTTTAGATTTTTAGATTTTTAGATTTTTAGATTTTTAGATTTTTAGATTTTTAGATTTTTAGATTTTTAAATTTTTAGATTTTTAGATTTTTAGATTTTTAGATTCTTAGATTTTTAGACTTTTAGACTTTTAGATTACTGGAACTGGAGATGGATAGAACTGGATATTAAGATTTTAAGATTAGATATTATTTTTTTTTTAATACATTAGATTATTCAATTTTTAGATATTCAGAATAAATGAATTATTGCAGTTTTAAGTTTTATTGCAATTGAAAGATGTTTCGTTAGCTCCATCCATTGCGTTTTTTATATTACAAGAGTTTTCTATTCTACGGTACATTAAAAATCAGGGTACAAAATTAATAAAATGTCTTATCAGAGCCTTATAATCTACTTTTCTGTTGTAATATGTCTTTAGTAAAATATTATTTATTGAATACATCATCATTCGTTAATTTATTATAAATAGATTCCCCGTGAAATCGTATTCGATTTCTGCCAGCGCTGAAAACTTGACTCGCCATCTTCGTGAAGATCTAAACTAAACAATTTTCGTACACGACAATTACGAAATGTGCAGAGCGTCTCTTGGCAATTGAACTCTGAACGCCGAAAAAACAGTTTTGGTTAAGTTTAGTAATAAAGACATAAGACGAATTCCCCGTCGACTTGTTATGAACAAATTCTATAATGTTAAGTCTCATATCTTTCAAATAAAATCTCATATCTTGTACACACATACATACAGATACACACATACACACGTCAATTCATCGACCTGAGTCATATAACTCTATGGATATCCGGGCCTTCTATCAAAATATAAGACTTTGAGTGATCCTATAGTCTTTACAGTGCACGAGAAAGCCAAACAGTTAAAAGGGATAAGCATAAGGAAATGTTGAGGGGATAATTTATGCCCACGCCGAACCACGCCGCCGCCGCCGCCGCCGAGGACGACCGCGGCGTGACGCCGGCTACGCCGCCGCCGCCGTTTCAAAATACCATACACGCCGCCGCCGATTCAAAACAGATCGGCCGCTGCGCAGTTGACAATCGAAACAGGAGGCGGTGCATAAATACTGGCGAGATATAAAAACCGAATACAATTGTGAAAAACTTTTCAAATCGAAAATCAACACTTTGAAAACGGAAACTTTGAAACCGAAAGGTACACTTATGGGTCCAGCAGACAAGGGAATGCTGCGAATGGAGAGAGTATCAAAAATGTTCCATAAGCACCACCGGATGAGGGAACTACGGCATCGCAGCATTCCAGTTCTTCACAAGTTCCCCCGGATTCGGACAAAAGTGTTTTCTCTAATTTGGCATGCCCCAAACAGGATACGATTTCCAAAGAATTGAAAATTATTAATTCCGAGATTTCTAGTCTGCTGATTAGAGAGCGAAATGACATGCCGTAAGCTTTACAGAAAAAAAAAACGCTGCCTGACCTGATCAACCGTAGAAAATCGCCGAATAAGAACATAGAGAAGAAAAAACCAGATCAGCAACGCCAAAAGACAAGCAGATTTAACAGAAAGAAGATTCTTGAGGAAGAATTTGAAACAAACTCTCATCTTGCCAAGCGTTTCAAAATGCGGTCTGATAGAGGACGATCTCCGATCGAGAGTGACCAATCAGAGTTGCTGAAGACGTTTGTCGATCTGGCCCAGTATGGAGGGTCAGCGATGAGAGGTGAAGGTAACAGTTTGGAGTAACATGAAAATCGTTGAAAACAACAACAGCATTGCATAAAATAAATTTCTCATGAAAGAATGGAATTGCCTTGATTTCAGAGACTTGCAGCTCTTGATTGGCTTATCTCGAGACTATTCAAAATTAGGAATTAAATATTTTGAAAATTTTGTCAGCTTAGGAAATTTTTCAGTTTGGATATTCAATTTTATTAACTAACTTAAACGTATTAAACCTTGATTTCAACTTCAAGAATGTGGAACAATGCTTTGTGATAGGGGGTGGTGCGCTCGGGAAGAATTGCGGGGGGCTGAGTAATGAAAAAATGCTGGGTGTGGGGCAAAAGGTAAATAAAAACTAGCAATTTTGACTTTTTAAACGACTGTCTACCCCCCATAGTCTAACCCAGCTCTGGAGTATTCTTTTAAAAGTTATTTTCACAAATTCATAGGTAAAAATGGGAACAATGGTTTTAAGTATTTTTGCATATTCAATTTGTATTATTGCATATTCGTTACAAAATTTAAGATTTGATGAAAATCGTGTTCTGAGTTCTGATCCTCCCTCCAAATATCCGAAGCTTTCAGAGTTTATCTTAAACATTTGATTGCAGAGTCAACAAAATTTTTTTTTTTAAGTTTTTACCATTTTTATTTAAAGATCTGAAAACCTACGTTCTATCCGGACACTCGATGACTGACAGACGGGATGTGGTCAGCTGGATTTGACTTTTCTGGGAGACGGGGCGGGGGAGGGGGGGTCTGATTAAAGTCAACACTCCATACAAAATTTCCAAAAATGTATGGAGAAACGTGACCGGGGGAGGGGGGTTGTTCTGAGATTTTCAAAAAAATGAGTCTACGTGGTTTATGAACAGGCCTTGAGCGACACGTACGGACTGATCCTGTGAAGCTCGTCAAACAAGGTAAAAACCTTCACAAGTTCCACGTTGACGCAAAATTTTGCATGGCATCTACCTTGATGAATTGACTAGTTTCATGGGCCACACTGAAGTAGCAAAACTGAGTCAAGACAACAAGGCAAGAGTGCCTCTGAGCATTACAGCTGCAACTTTGCAAGCAGCACTCATCATGCATATGGATTATACTGTTCGGTTGCCAGATCGTGATTGGGCTGTTGCGGATCGTCTCAAACTCATTCCCTCAGTGTATGCTGGTTTGGTGATCAAGGAACACGTTTGGAGACAAAGCAACTGTAACGTACTCAGGTTCAATATATGTTTCTGTACGTATTTCGACGGATGCCTTAAAGCGACAACGGAACGCCGAAGCCTGTTCTCATTGTGAGTATGGATGGAGGGCCAGTTAAGAAATCGCGATTCCAAAAGACAATTGAAATCGCTGTGCTTCATTTTCAACGGTTGGATCTAGATGCTTTGTTCATCTGCACTAATGCACCAGGTCGTAAGGCATACAACCCTGTGGAGCGCAAATTGGCTCCATTATCTTAGCAGCTTTCAGGAACCGTTCTCCTTCACGATAAGTTTGGAACTCATTTGGATGGACAAGGAAAGAGGGTGGATGCAGAACTGGAACGGGACAATTTTTGCCAGCGCCAATTCCTTTGTGCTGCATACAAACACTTTTTTCTAAATCTAGCATTTTTTGGAGAAGAAAACATGCCATACGATAAGTTTTGTCCACCTGTTACTGAAAAATTAGCAAAGAGGTCATGCGATGAGTGTGGAGTTTACTTTGCATCTAGCGTTCCTTTGAAAAAGCATGCTGTGGGCCACAAAAAAACCGCGTCAAGGAAAACTACAGCCAAAAAAGGTCATTGCCAAGAGAGACAAAGAACTCCTGGTTTCCCTTGACGACGAGGGTGACGCGCTTCAATGGCTAGACGAAAACGAGGTCGAACATACAGGAGAGAAAATACCAGTGTACGAAAACCTTGACTCATCTCTGCCACTTACTTCCATCAAAATACACTGCAACAATCCTTGGACAAAAGAACTTTAAACATGTAAACATGTAAGAGATGAAATTTGAACTGAAATACGCGAAATACCCTAATATGCGTAGTTTATTTTTTTTTCAAAAATGTGACATCCAAAAGGAGGAGCGGGGGGTGTAGCCGCTTTTGTGACAAAGTGTGACAGATGGTTGGGGGGGGGGGGGGGATGTGTTTAAAAATATCTGAAATTTGATGGACGTCATTTTTGAATCACCCCTTGGAAGAATTTAGGCTTGAAAGGGTTAATGCTGTCAGGGACTGATCGCAGCAAGCCGTGCTTCGAAAGTGACGTGTGTTGCTTTTGCTGCGTCGTTTTCGCGAAATGAAAATATAAAAATATTCCTTCCTTCAACTAAAATAAATGGTGAGATTATAGTTTCTCCGAGTGCTCTACGTAGGACGTTGTGAATGGAATCCCTTTCATAGTGTGTTATGGTCGTGTTTCTTGAGATGGATTGTGCGTCGGAAGTTTTTTCCCAGTTTTTGTTTTTTAGTGCCCCACGCCCGCATCCGGACGAACTTTCTAGCATCAGATAAGGAACATTGGTAAGGTCATTTTGTATTATCAAAAATATACCTTAACTTTATACACGCCAGGATCGAGACTGCGATTTTTGATTCTGGAAGAGTGGAAACTCTTCACATATCTATTGGATATATGAAGATTTTTATGCGAGGCTTGTTGTATATGAAGATGACCTCAGAATGTACGTGTATGAACAGGCATTCTTGAAATGGGTCGTTGGAATTTCAATAGAGCTGTCACCTTCAATCTTCAAGGCTAAAAATGTTTGCACACAGTGATCACAAATAAATTTCTGAAGAAATGCAGACAAGTTTCTTCCACAAAAGCCTTGCCGGCCAGTGAGAGATTGATTATACACACACATACACGCAAGGGTTAATGCTGTCGGGTAAGTTTTAAATCACGGATTCACTGTACTAAGTGATGGGATCAATGAAATAGTAGTTGACTGCTTGGTATCTAAAATCTAGCGTGGATAGAAAGATGGCAAGGAAGAAGAAGTTTGGATTGGGGGATTGGGATTGAACTCTCGACGTTCTGCTGAGTAAACACTGCTCAGTAACCATTGCGCTACCCAGCCACACAGAAAATTGAACCGTTGTAATATTTATTAAGGAATAACAAACCTGTCTCCTATGTGTAGATCATATTTCAAAGTCACCTTCATACCTGCAAATAAAGGAAAACAAAAGTGAGTATTCTCTCAAAAACCTCTTTTTCTCTTAAAAAACACCTCACACAAACACAATAATCACTAAATATGCACAAATTGCATTTGGTGAGTTTGTTCCATTTTAAAAAACTGTATATTAAGGTCTGTATCCGCAATAATCCGGACACCTCAAAACATGAATAAAACATTAATTTCGCATTATATTTCCGCCGTAGTTGTTTATTTCAGATTCATGGGATGTGTTTTAACAATTCGTGAAGACAAAACATAGCTATTCGGTATTTGCATAAAATTTTCGAACTTTGTGCTCAACTCCGTCCATTAGGGTTTGTACAGATTCATCAGAAATCGTAGAAGCCGTCTTTGTCCAAAATTGCTGGAAGTGTTTTATGGCTTTGATTCCTTGCTTCTTTCCCGAAAGCTTCCGCTTCATCAGAGCCCAATATCTCTCGATTGGTCGTAGCTCTGAGCAATTTGGCGGGTTTGAGGTTTTTGGTTCAATGTTCACTTGATTTGCTTGGTACCACTCCATCACAGTTTTAGCAAAGTGGCATGATGCCAAATCGGGCCAGAACAAAGGTTTTTCTTTGTGACTTTTGATGAAGGGTAGCAATTGCTTCTGCAGACACTCTTTCTGATAGATCTCCTTGTTTATTGTGCCTGTAGTGACGAAAGATTTACTCTTTTTGCCACACGTGCAAATTGCTTGCCACACAAGGTATTTTTTGGGAAATTTCGATGCCTTCTTCGTTCTGAAATGCTCAGCTGTAGCATTTCTGGCCATAGCAGAATAAAAAGCCAGCCCTGGAAGCTTAACAACGTATGAAAACTTCGTCAAATATTCGCAGTACAAACGTCGAGCCCGTGATTTTGCTGCCAAGTTCTATTTGTCGTTGCGATTTGGAACTGTTTTTACTTTATACGACTTAAGTCCCAAAGGTTTTTTTTTAATTTTTGGACAAAACCAGGCGACATCCTTATTTTACGAGCCACCGTTCGAATGGAGAGAATTGGGTTTTTCGTTAATATCCTTTTCACCTTTCGGTCCATGACAGCATCAGCGCGTCCAATGTTTTTGTCATTTATCGGTTTCCTCTCCACCGTCAAACGAACCGAAAATGATTTGAGCACATCGTGAACAGTGGATTTAGGCAAATCCAATATTTTTGCAAGGTCCCGTATTGACAAGTCAGGATTTGCCGTACGCCCGTACAAAATTCGCTCGCGCACTTGTTTTTCTTTCGTCGCCATCTTGAATAATAAAAACGAAATGTAAACATCAATCATAGTTCTTTTTATCATAGACTCTCAGCTATACCACAGTGAAATTTGTCATTCCTACGTGCAATATTTCAAAAGTTACAATGATTTGAAGGTGTTCGGATTAATGTGGATACAAACCTTAAACATCAAGTTTCTTGGAATTGAAATTTTTTTAATATCAGAAAAATATCAGATTTTTTTAATGAAGTTTTTCAGAAGCAAATAATTTCTCATCTCCATGCGAAGCGCTAGGAGTGGACGGTAATTTATTGCTAGAACGAATAGACATGAAAAGAAAATGTATTGATAGTTCCGTATAGGGCAACGGCAGGCTTTAAAATTGAAAGATCAAGTTTGAAAACGAGCGGAGGGCATTGAACGGTAGTATCCGTCAATTTGCACCACTCACCATCGTTCTCTCCGAGATCTATAAGTAATAGTATGACGAGAAGAACAAATGTGTGAAATAGGCGGTGCATGCTAAAAATAAACCCAAACAGCGGGAGATAATTTCTCACCCGTGTTAGGCAGTATTGGGAGAGAGACAAATCGCTAGAACTAGAAAAAAGCAATAGGTAGTAGGGTAGGGAACGGCTTAATCAGGGGTCACTATTTTAATCAGTCGTTAGGAAATAGGTCTATAACTCCTACATTTTCCAAATTATTTCATTTTTAATGATACGATCATAAGCTTCATCTATTGGGCCAATGATTCGATGTATGAATCATGATTGATTACCAATTTATTACTGTCATTTTGAAAAAAAAAACATCAACAACCAACCATTTCCCCCCCCAAAAAACCACAAATTTTTTTTTTTTTTTTTTTTCCCCCCCCCCCGGGCTGTTCCCCCCCCCCACCCCTCCCAAATGTGATGTTGAACATTGGGTTAAATTTATTACATAGGGTAACGGGATGTAATGTTAGGCCTGCTCCTCAACTCGGCCTATGTATCAATTATGTCATTAATCCAGTGATAATCGGCAAATTTATGTTTGCATCATAATTATCGATATATTTTGAAGCAGCTGAGACATTATTTATCAATTTAAAGTTGTACACTTGAGTGATATTGTCAATTTTATTGACTTTTTAGCTACCATGGAATCACTGGTTAAGCTGAACAAATAAACTTCATGATCTTCAAATCAGCAAAATATGGCTAAATGGAACCGATATGAACAGAGATGCATCCTAGATATACAGAAATAAGTTACACGTTATACATTAATGATTCGCTGAGAAAAACTAACAATGATTTCTCAAGAAAACTGTAGACCCAATTTTAGGGACACATTTTCAACTACGCTCCCAACTATGGCCTAATGAATTTATTACATAGTAAACAGTTAATATTCATAAAGTTTTCAATGGAAATGTATAAAAACGTGATTGTACATATTCCTAAGGGCTTACTCAAACCAAATCTGAAAAACAAATTTCATAAAGTAGGAGTTGTAATGCTTTGAAATGAAATGTCCAAACGAGCGCGGGTGAAAATTATTTAGGTGTAATAAAGTAGCTTTATCTGAATTTAATTTGTGAAATTTGGTGCTGAGTATAGCAAAAATAACGTTAAAAGGAATGCCTAGTAAGATAATAAAAATAAACTTTACGACGATTCTTTTGAACGAAAATTCTGAATGATGAGACGAAATTGCAACCACGAATAGACCCAATATGGCGCCTACAGACCGACATTGCATCCATATTAGTCGAAAGTTTTCGGCTTAATAAAGTTAGTCGGTTAACTTTCCATGGTTCAGAACTGTAAACGTCTAATTAGGCATGTCTTAGCAACCGTATACCAAGTTGAATTTCGTTTCCAGCTCAGTTACATTATGAGTTATGATTAAAATTGTAAACGACCGCTGCATAATAGGCTGAGTTAAGGGACATGTACCCTATATAGATAATCTGAAATCGCTATTTATTCCATTTTTTTCCCAGTCTTTGGAGGTTGTTTTATGTTTATAATAATTTTGCCTATAATCTGCCCCAACAATTACCATAAAAAATAAGTTTTGGAACTGGCCCAAAACACCCAAACAAAAAATAAGCTTCGCTTGTGAGCCGCCCCATAGGCACCCCTTGTTCTTTTGAGAGGCCCCATCTTTCCTTTCTTCTTTGTAAACCATAGATATAGCACCCCGGTATTGTAACGTGAAGCCCGCTGTCTCTTACATTTTTTTGTTTTTAAACGAAGCATCCCGTTTGTCGTCACAGTCGCTTTGGCTAACATTTGCGTGAGAGTAAATGAAATAAGAATTTTGCACATTGCCAATCTAAAGATCAATGACAAACTAAAAGTTTGGTCGTGTAAGTCTGTCTCATAACCTGCTAGGAGATGAGTTTGTGGTTGTAGCAATCGACATGTTTTGGTTGATTGTTTTCGAGAGCGGTTGGGTAAAACGAAGGAGCGGGTTGAGGAAATTGACGTTTGCAGTAAATCGTCAACTGGCCTATTTCATTTCGCCTTCACACGCATGCACAGAATCGCACTCATACAATATTGTTAGTTTATGTACAGATTGAGGAGCTGAAGAGAACATTTTTTTAATCGGAAAGCAATCCCCATGCGTTTAAGAAGTCCCTGCAATTGGGAACTTTATTCCATGGCTATGAAATTTTCTGAGCCTAATGCTCGTTGCTGAAGGTATGTTCCGATAGACCAGACGTAAGCAGAGGGATTAATGTTCGAATATTGGCAGTTCTAATTATAGATTACATACAGCTTCATCAAATGTCTCAGGGGCTGACTAAACTGGAACTATCAATACTTTCTCTTCATTTCTCTTAGTTCTAGCAATAAATTATTGGCCACTCCTAGAGCCTCTCATGTTGATGAGAATTGGGAGAGTACAACATACAACGATCAAAGTGCTCAAACTAACTGAATTATCAATAAATGTGCAAAAATTTAATTTGGTGAGTTTATTCCATTTTGAAAACTTTATATTAATCGTTCTAAATTGATTTTGATTGTTTCCCAACGCTTAAGTGACCGAAAAAGTATTGACTTTTAAACTGTGAGCGAATTTTCATATTTTCGAATGCTCTATTCATGGAAGAAACATATCTGATACTCACTCTTGACAAATATTAGACAATTAGAAACGAAGCTTAGGATATTATTCCTTTACATACGCTGTGGTTTTTCTTAACGTGTATCATTACTCTCATGTGCTCCGTTCCTACATTGCACAATTCAGTTTGTCACGTTATCATTGCCCGACACGTTCCACATGCATCAAAATGAACTCCAAACCATTCCCTTATCTCCCAACTACAAGAAAGGCGTCACACCAGCAGTGAGCTGATCACAACCAACTTCAATCACCAATCCAATTATGACGCATAATGCGTCGCTTCGCAAGAACTGCCTCGTCGTCAAGGATGCCATCGTTTCGTCGAGTGTTCGTAAAGTACATTATATCGCAGCACAGTGAAGTGATTAGCTTTTCAGTGGGACGACGACGGGAGAAGTAAATCCATGCTTTTCGCGAAGGCAGCTTTCAGTCGAGCCAAATCGGAAGTGATATTATGGCACCCCCGGCATGACGCTAGGCGGCGTGGCTTCAAAGTTTTCCACTTACCGGTCTGCAGCTGGAAACCCGCAGCGAATAGTGCAATTTTAATGACGCATACACAGCTACGCCTTCAAGGCTCGTATCCTGGTGAAATTATCTAGATCTCCGATGAAAATTGAAGGCATCCGATAAACACAGGTGAACGGCCATTGTGTATGATGGAAAGACGAAACATCCGACGGTGACGACGATATAATGATTTCAAGGAATATTTATGCGTCGATAGTATGGCAGCAACGGTGAGCAGTGACTAATACATTAAGATCACTTGGTGGGCCTGGGCATCCAAGTCTGACAAAGTGCCCGAGGAAGAATGATTATAATGTCATTTGTTCTGGGCTGCTTGGTAGTGTGCCCCATTTGTGATGGCGTTTGAGCCAGTCGTGACTCCCAAGGCTTGCGAAAGTGGTCCAGGGTTGAAATGGTCGTTCAGTAGAATCCGAAATTTAGTCTAACACTCGTGCTATTTCGAGAGGACATACCTGAACACCCAGAACACCAAGAACTTCAAATATCCATATAAATGATTATAGCCACAGCTTGAGCGAAGACTGACTAAGTATCGCTCTTGGGTGATGACGACGATGATGGAAATAAATTATATTTATACACATAAGATTGCATTATACACGATTCCGACGCCGGTCGCTTTGTCGGAGTTGAATAGGACGGTGATGGTGCAGCATGAAGCGTGTGATGATTTTGATTAAAATTGATATTGTGATGCAGCAGTGATAAACGCAAAGACCACGACGACGACGACGACGACGACGATGGCGGCAACGGTGATGGCGTTGACGAATATTCGGATTTGGTTCGTTTGGTTTGAGTTGATGGATGTGACTGATGGAACGGAAGTTTGTGATCCGGAGAAAATCAGCATGGTTTGGTCTTTCCGGGTACGGCGTCGTGTGGTCGGAAGTAATATGTTTCACATAATGCGTAATTAATTTCGCAACAACATGATAGGAATAACACATTTGAGTAAATATTTGACAATAATCAGAGCGGATGTTTGAGAACCCGCAATTAACATCAATTATCGGCTTCCTGAAATTGAGGCGGATGTTGATGGTTTTGGGATTTAACTGTTTGGCTGTCTAGGGTTTGAATTTACGTGTCATTAAAAAACCGACGTGCAATATTTATTATATCTCCTTAATTAGTTAAAATCATTAGTTATATTGGAGTTTTTTTTTCAACTACTAACCTTACTCTTTTCCAAAAAATATGTTCCACTTTCAACTTCACTATTCAAGAATGAACCCCTCCAAACCAGTCCACCCGAAACGAAAGACTCCCAAAGCCGCCGTTGCATCCGACGGTGCACCATAAATTTGCAAGATTGCTTACTCCTGGTTTGCTCGCTTCTTGTTCCTGGCATCAAGGGCCACACCTTCACCGTCCACCAAGCAAGGAATCCAGAGCAAGAGCACAACAGAAAAAAAAACACACACCAGCTACAAAATACCATCACTCGCTGCGCTGACTCCGGTCCTCTCATGAGCTGCAAGCAATTAAAGCAACCATTAGCTATATTGCGGCGAACGATTATCTCCTGTTTCTTATTTCATTTCCCTCGGTTGAATCTTTTGTCTTTCACCGTTCCTCCACGGCGTCGTCGTCGTAGTCGTCGTCGTTTTGGGTCCCTTTTGGTCGACTTTTGCTCACTGATAGGACTACTACCGGATCTGAAGACGTCCCGTTTAAAAGTCAAGTGAACGTTGAGCAACACTGCCGTCGTTGTCGTCGTCTTTTGCAGGTTGTACGGCGATCATCCTTCCTTTGCCTTGGGTGCGAATAAAGCTAAATGAAGTGGATAACTTTAAGTATACCCTTCGGAACCGGGGCTATAAGCGAATATCAACCCGGAGGCATAAAGTGGTTGAGCCGCTTGTTGTTGTTTTTTTTTCGCAGACGGCGAATTACCCTTATTATGGCGGGAAGCTTCGAAAAGTGTTCGGGAAGATTCCGGGGATAAAAAAGGAAGGTTATTGGTTTTTCGGGAACTAATCACATATCATGGCTTATACTTTTTATGTCATTGATTTTTTTTTCAAGCTCATGTAACATAGAGGATTTCAGGATTACTTGAAACTTACATCAATTACTTGGGCACTGAATCTTAAAGATTTATAAAGGAATTCCCGGTAGCAAAATTGCTTTGAAATTGTAAAATAGCAAATTTTGTAAAAACAATTATTCCAATTTGCGTTCTGTTAGAATTGCTAAGTATTCTAATTTGAGAGTAACCGATCATGAAAAAAAAACGTCGTAGCAAGCCACGCTTTTGAATTGGCGTGTTTTTCTTTTGCTCCGTCGTTTTCACAAAAACAAACATTTTGTTTAGTATTCGATACAAAACATTCATATTGATTCTTTGATAGGAAGAGAACCGAAAGTGACAGTGCGAAGAGCGGTTCCAGCGAGCATGGTGTTTCGTAGTGTGTGTTACCGTTTGTTCCGGTTATGTGGCACAACACCAACGCCACACAGTTAAAATTGTTTTGTAATTTTCAAGCTATTTTCATGCACATAAGAAAAGCACGTAATTAACTTCAAAAGCACATGAGTTTTCAAATCACACGAATTGGAAATTACATCTTGTAATATTTGCGCAATTGAATTTTACATGAACTGCTTCAAATGGTTGATTTCTACATTCAAGTTTATTTTTCACGTTAGACAAGAAGAGACAAAAGGTGAGCTAGAATTGTTTGCTTATTAATAACCTAATCAATCCAAACATGCAACATCAAGTAAGATGAGGAATCACTAAAAATAAAAAAATAGCCAAATTTTAATCATTATGGTTCATCCCGTCAAACGCCTTCATGTAGTTGCGGTCCATCCAAATATATTTTCAACATTGAAGAAAGCCAATCAAACACGTTATTAGGATCTAGCTAGTTAAATTAAACATGGTATTAAATTCCCATTTACCTTCTGTTTATGCGTTGAAAGCAATGGAGAAACTCTCAAACTTAGTCAATATATCTGAGAAGAGTATATTCCTGATGCTGGGGAAGTCCAGATAATTGACTACTCGTGGGTAAAAGCACACTCAATTCCTAGACATCGATTAAATCCGCTTCAAATATAACGACAGTTGATATTTCTTTAACTATTTACCTTGTTATCTCAGGTCAGGTCTAAACACCAGATTTGAGCGCTAGAAACCGCGGTTACAAATATGTATCCTCTTTTCTGCCCTGGGATACATAGTTGACGTAAGCGCCAAGACGACAACCAAAATTAACTTCTTTTGCATTCTTTACCCTATAGGGTATAAAGACTGTATTCGATGAAATTTGGACACACAAAATAGGTCACCAAAAATTTTCCTTGAGCCCGATTCTTTTCAAACTTTCTGGAAATAAAGTACTACTAAATGGTTAAGTTTTGACATCATTGGTTTATTGAACCTCTTCTCCCAACCCAAATGCCCGCACCTTTGCCTTGACCCCTTTCATCAAATTTTGGGCAATGATAGGACCGACTTGCTTACTTAGTTTTAACCACACTTTCTTTAGTTCAAGTTCATTTTCTATCAGTTTTGGAGTTAAACGAGCTTTGCCTTCATGATTGCCCAAAATGTTTCAATTGGGCGAAGTTCCGGAGTGTTTGGAGGGTTGACGTCTTTTGGTACAAAAACTACATTATTATCTTTGTACCAGTCTAAGACGGGCCGGGCATAGTGGCAAGATGCCAAATCCGGCCAAAACAGTGTCGGGCCATCGTGAGATCTCAAGAAGGGCAGAAGTCGTTTTTGGAGGCATTCGTCCTTGTAGATTTGTCCGTTGACGGTCCCAGAGGTGATGAAGGGCTGACTCATTTTGCCACATCCGCAGATCGCTTGCCAGACAAGGAATTTTTTGGCGAATTTCGACAGTTTCTTCTTCCGTACACTCTCCGGAACGGCCAACTTAGAGGTGGCGACGTAGTGTTCCTGTCCTGGCATTTGTTTGGTGTCGGCTTTAATGTAGGTATCATCGTCCATCACCATGCAGAACGGTTTTGTGAGCCACTCCCTGTACAGTTTTGTTGCACGAGTTTTGGCCACCGAGTTCTGTTTATCGCTCCGGTTCAGTGCCTTCTGGACCTTGTACACATGTAATCCAGAACGTTTCATTGTTTTCTGCACAAAACAAACTGAAACTTTCGCCTTTTTCGCAACATCCCTGATCAAAATGTTGGGATAACGCTTAAATTGGTTCAATACCATCCTGGCCTTCTCCGGATTTGATGTGCCACGTTTTTTGCCACTACCATTTTTCCGCTTGGTTGTCTTACGGTCCTTGAACGTTTTGATCACATGAGATACGGTTAAATGTGCGATTCCGAGCTGTTTTCCGATCCATCGATGAGAAGCGTTTGGGTTTTCGAAGTGAGTGCCCAAAATTTGTTGGCGCACTATTTCTTCATTCGAAGCCATCACTGAAATCACTCGACCGATTTTCACGAAACTCATTACACAATTGACACAACACAATGATATACATTCAGTTAAAATTTCAATAATTTTTACCCACACGCTAAAAAGTTACGAACAATTGCGTGTGTCCAAATTTCATCGAATACAGTCTTTATATACACTCCGTGTCATAACTGTTTATAAGAATGTTTTAATATCTTGGATTGCTCTGGTAAGTTACTCAATAATGTAAACCTAAAAGCTGTGTTTCATAAATATAGATCCAGACGTAAAATTAATTTTCTTCAAAAAGTTTACATCGATTTAGCATTGATTGCAGCAGGTTAGTAATATGTAGGACCTCCCTTGTTTTCAATCAGTTCATAAAACCTATTCGGCATACATTCCACCAGTCGGCGACTTGTAGATACTTGTATCTCGTTCCACGCTGATGAGATTGCTCCTTTGAACTCTTGAACATTCCCGTACTGTTTTTTGTCTGCATACACTGTACGTACCATCAGTCCCCACATGTTTTCGATCGGATTCTGACCTGGAGAATAAACTGGCCACTCCATAACTTGGATTTTTTATGTTCAGATAACCACGCCATGGTCGCTCGGCTTTTATGAAGTGATGCGTTATCTTGTTGGAATACCAAATCACCACGATTGTTTTGCTGCAAGAATGGTAGCAAATGGTTTTGGAGCATCTCGATGTACTCCTATTCATTCTTGTCTACGGAAAAGCAATCTTCACCACTCCATTTTGAAAAAAATGCCCCCCAAACCATCATACTGCCCCCTCCAAAGTTGCGAGATGAAAAGTAACGTGGCTATTTCCGTAAATCTCTCCAGAACGAAAAGATTCCATTTGGTCTATCGAGATTGAATTTCTCCTCATCAGAAATGATAACCTGGAACATTAAACTACTTTAAAAAAAAATATCAATCATAAATCAACATGATTACACACTTTACTCCAACCAAGTCCAAGTCGGTTTGCTCTATGACGGGGCAAAAGTCGTGGTGCTTGCTTCAGTTTTTAACGTCGAATGTTTGGAGTGTCTTTTAAGGGAACCCTCCCCTGGATTTGGGCAAAAATAACGCAAAGTTTGTATTTTTTTTTGTGGCAGATTGAAAATGCGTACGAGCTTTCGGTTTTGTCGAATCAATTTGATTATTATTCAAAATTTCAAAGAGATAAAAAAATTGTGAAAATTCAAAATGGCGATTTCCGTAAGCCTCTGCGCGCAAAACATGGGGCGACAACTTCAAGCCTGCAGCCTCTTGTAGTGGACAGAAATCAAATCTAGTTATCATTTCTGAAAGATAATGAAATTTTCTACGGTTTGAACTAAATTTAAACCTAAACTCATTGCAAAGTGATCATTTGAACTGAAAAGTTTAATTTTTCGGTACTTTTTTTCATTTCAACCGTGTTCAAAAATTATAAATAATAAATTATTAATGCCAATTTTTAGTTCAAGCCACAAACTTATAACCTTTCAAACAGTTATTTGATGGAGGGAATCGGATTAATAGTTCAAGCCCGGGGCTTGAAGTTAGATTGAGAAACATGGTTTCGAGAAATCGCCATTTTGTAGCCGTTTTTTTGAATTTTCACATTTTTTTATCTCTTTGAAATCTTGAATAATAATCGAATTTAATCGTTAAAACCGGCAGTTCGTACGCCTTTCCAATCTCCCACAAAAAAAAATACAAACTTTGCCTTATTTTTGCCCAAATCCAGGAGGGTCCTTAAAGTTCGGTAGACTGTTCAACGCGAAACGTCAAAAATAAGGTCAGCCTTTATCTGGTTCAGACTTTTGAGTGAGTTGCTTATAGCGTTGATTGTTCTGCGTTGACATCTTTTTGACAACTGTTTCTTGGGTCCACCTTTCTTATTTTTTCCATATCCATCTCTAATCTGCTTTCCCTGGTGCCCTTAACTTCGCTTACAGCCACCCGTGATGTGTACGGTCAGCTATGCATAGCTACACACTACCAAAATGTCATGTAAATTTCTGTCTCCTGAGACCGACACATGCAAGCGTCCTTTAGCACATAAGAATGAGTTCAAATAGATGAGAAAATAAATTCAATCAAACACATCTTCCTCGATTTGTGTTGGTTGCGGTTTCTGGAGAATTAAATTTACACGAAATCTATCTTTATGTTCCTCAACTTTTTACAAACATGAATAACGTCTCGTGTAAAATTCATAATTTCTAAGTGTGTAGTAAACTTGCATAAGGAACTAGCAAGTGAGCGTTGAAATTGACGTCATCATTTATTGTACACGTTCCGAAAGCTCACAGCTTTCCGAGTAATTAAAAGGCCGCCATCACACCACCTCGGCCTTCCTTAGGGCCTTCAAAAGCTTTGCGTGTATGCGCGTAGGATTGCAAAGCAACACAGCAAAAAATAATGAAAATTAAATGTGATGTAAATCGTTCAAATGGTAAACATATATTAATGTAATCCATCGGTTAATTGAATCTTAAATTAAAAATTATGCACATATTTGGAGCATTCATAAACATTGAAAAATTCGTGTATTTCCAGTACACATTGCAAGGATAATTAATCTCACTGAACACGTTTTCCAATGCATATTAATTTTGCATTAACAATGCATATTACATGATCGTGTAAATATAAACCTTCTTGCATTGATTTTTTTTTTCGAATGAGCTTCCGTGCTGCTATTCTCGTTTACCTGTCATTCAGCGTTCAAGAGCGGAGGACAAAAGAGGACATTTTTGACATTTCAAGCAGTTTGCTCTCGTTACTAATAGTAAATAGTATATGAAGTAACAATTGTCAAATCGTGTGACGCAGATTTAATTGCTGTTTCAGAATCCATTGTGTTTTGAGCTGTCCACCGACCTGAATCTTCTTATAATTTGAAGATAAATGTAATACCATTTTGAATGAAACTTACCAGTTTTTAGGAAAGCATTTGATTAATCTTTTGTCATGTTAAAAGACGAACCGCACTCACCGCCTAAATGTTTTTTGTTTTTCAAAGAAATGAACGTCGTATAATTTTGAAATTGATATTTTTCATTATATACGATTTCTTCCGCCACTTGACGCCCACGGCTTACATTTTTCGATTATCAAGTTATTGGTTAGGGAAACCAATAAGCCAATAATCTCTCTCTAGATCATTATTTCTTCCACTCTCACGTGAAAAAAATACATTTGGATGTAATAATCAACGATTCGAGTATCTGAGGTAAGTCATGCACGATTCAATCCAGCAAATATTACAACATATGATTTCCAAGTCGTGTATCTTTTTATGTGCATGGAAATATATAGAAAATTACAAAATAATTTTAACTGTGAAGACTATTCTGAAGGTGACTGCCCAAGTAACATTGCTAAGACCATCCTGCTTTATTAAGCTTTATTAAAGTTTTATGAAAGCCACTGGAATTCAATTTGGTTTTATTATGGCACCAAGAGGCTCCATATTTTAGTCAGGTCTATGAGAACCTACACAGCTTGTTAACAACGATCTTAAAACCTTGTTTCTCAAAATTCTTTTACTCCTATCAAAGGTTTTATTTTGACTTTATGGACTCGCAAAATGCTGTTTTGAAATGCCGCTTTAGGACTCATTTATTTTATCTTATTATGGTTACTTGAAAAAGCATTGTAAAACCATTTTGCCTCCAGTAAATGCATTAAACGGCAAATTGGCATTGGAGGAAGTCATCATGAGACCAAATAGTTTTATAATAGTCATTGCGAAGAAAAATTGGTTTTATGGCAAAACTGTGCTTTTTTCCAATCGCCATATTGAAATATAAGAAATAATTGAAATGTGGAAAAATCAATGCATCAAATTTTCAATGGCATGCAAATAAACTGCAGATCGGAGACTAATTTTGGCATTCTTTTAGATAATCTCATCCAATTCCAAGCACTTTCCAGGAAATTCATGATTAATTTATCGAATATATTTGTTTTAATTTTGTTTTTGTTTTTGTAAATTTGCATAATTTCCGAGGCGCATTAATTTTCGGCTTTAGTCGTGCCAATATTCACCATAAAATTAATTGCGCATATAATTTTGGATATTTTGCTATCAAACAAAATTTCCCGCAACACTAGACCTTTTTATTACTGCTAAATGAATCAGAAAGGCAGAGAATCGAACAAAGCAGAACAACAAAAACCAACCTCGATTTCACAGTGAAGTTTGACAGCTGTGGCCATCTGGCCACATTCTGGTTTCAATGGCAGCCAATAGGTTTTATGAAGGTTCTCAAGTGGTCATAACATTTTTCAGTAGAACAATTTCAAAATCTTTATGTTCTCATAAAGGTTTTATTAACTTGTTTTCACAACCGTCTATAGAGTGGGCCATTTTGTACAAATTTCGGCTTTAAAGAAGCATAGAGGAGGTGCTGGTAGACAAAACAGTTTTGAATGTAGTTTTATCAACAAAGCCGGGAGGAGTGCTATACGGCTGAAATAAAACAAAAATTGTTACTTGGGTGGATTCCCGGTACGGTCCAGGAACTTCCCAGTAGAAAATTTTTTCGGCTTCCCTGGTCCAAAGATTTTTTTAACCCGCCCAAAAAAAAAAAAAAAAACAAAAAAGACAACTAGGGCACAAAAAGCGCAAAAAACGTGGAAGGGCTAGGCGCTCGCCTTTTTTTTCAGTCACGAGTGGGTATTCTGGTTGTATATAGCACCGGCCACGTCATTTCGTCAAATGGTTTTCCACCACACTATGTCTTACAAAAAAGGTATATTTTCAATACCCTTCCGATCTTAATGCAATGGATTAGCTACAGGTTCCAAAATGCATTACTCATTATAATTTTATGTCCATCTATGCAACCATAAAATGAACTGCGAGCTGATTTCTTTTTCTTCAAAGCATTAATAAACCAACCAAAACGACTTAAGTATTCAACATACTATATATTTCTGTTTATGTTTGTATTAAGTCACAGCATTAACCACTAATACTCTCTTACTCTTCACATGCTTCATTATTGTTTTCAGGCAAATTAATCCAGTATTCGCGTTTCTCCTCCGGCATCAAACGCAAAAGCTTTTTGATGATAGAAGACATCCTAGATTTTCCTATCCCATTGGCTTCTTTTTGGTATTGAAACTGCTCGGTCAAATTTAGAGACGGTTTTTCAATATCTTTCATCTGTTTCTTTGTCAGTAGTCGCAATGTCTTCATAGCTTCGTTATAGTTGTACGAGTACTGAATATCATATGTTCCTCTGGAGAAGATTTGGTTGTTGGTTTTTTTCGTTTTTTCGTTTTGCTTATAAGCAGAGATAAAACAGATTTTTAAAAAAAAACAAAACAACAAAAAAGATGACGGCTCCACAACCAAAAGCCGAGTGCCAATCCCCCCCCCTTTTCTCCCAACAGAAAGAAAAAAAAAAAAAAAATAAAATTTTTTTTTAGGAGGAGTTTTCCCCATCGCCCCCCACCCGTGCAAAAAAAAAAAACCCTGACCAAAAAAGTATGCCATGCTCAAGGTTACCTTACCTTACCAATCAGACTAAGGCCGGTGTGGCCTCTGCTGTACACAGAAGTTGTTTCCATTGTAATCGGTCCATGGCTGTACCTCGCCAGCCTCGCTGTCTGCGGAGGGTCCGCAGGTCGCCTTCTACTTGATCAATCCACCTTGCTCGTTGCGCGCCTCTTCTTCTTGTACCTGTCGGTTCGTTTTCGAGAACCATTTTCACAGGGCTGCCGTCCGATATTCTTACGGCATGCCCAGCCCATCGCAGTCGACCGATTTTTGCGATGTGTACGATGGGAGGTTCTCCCAGCAACTGATGTAATTCGTGGTTCATTCGCCTCCTCCACGTTCCGTCTTCCATCTGCACTCCACCGTAGATCGTACGCAGCACTTTCCGTTCAAAGACTCAAAGGGCGCGTTGGTCCTCCACTAGCAATGTCCATGTTTCGTGGCCGTAGAGAGCTACCGGTCTAATTAATGTCTTGTAGATGGTCAACTTTGTGGTTCGGCGAACTTTGTTCGATCTTAGCGTCCTTCGGAGTCCAAAGTAGGCACGATTGCCAACCATAATGCGCCTTTGTATTTCTCTGCTGGTGTCGTTATCGGCAGACACCAGTGAGCCCATATACACGAATTCGTCTACTACCTCGATTTCATCACCGTCGATCTGAACTTGTGCTAGGAGGCTAACATTTTCTTCTCGTGAGCCTCTTCCCAAGAAGCACACAAAACATCTTTAATATTCAATACTATGTTTTCATGTTTCATTTTAGTAAATCTACAGTAGCAAAAAGCATATTTTGTTACAGCAGAGTGTATTTCACGTATATAATGTACTAGATATTTCATTGGTGTTGCTCAAATTGTTTGCCAAGACTTTTCAAAACAAACATTGGAGTTAGTCGAGACCTGTTTGTCTTTGTAAACTTCCAGCTAAGTAAACTTTATCATGATGTTGGATACTTTCTATTTTCCAGTGTATGTGATGTTTATTATGGAGTAATTTGGAACTCCAGTGCAACATAACAAATAGGGCTTCAAATGATGAGTTGACAACTTCGAAGGAGGGTGCGACCGACCTCTCGTCCTCACAAGTTCCTACCTCACGCCTCCACGAGTCATATGATCACAAAAGACTGCCAGCTGAAACATGGAGACGCTGATTGGCGTAGCCTGGGCAATGTTGTCAATCTGACAATAGCGAAGTGAGGGGGTGTGACCGAAGATCTTATACCTTTAAATCATATTGTATATTTTCTATTCTCATTTTAATAATAATTTCAGCACGCTTTGGAATCATCTATGTATTCCAAAACTATGTAAGAGCCTGGAGCAACATGCCAGGCATCGAAGGCGAAATTTGTATCTCAGCATTTCAGCATACCATTTTATTTAAAATTGCACTTCTGAACTTCAACTATTATATTCATAAAAGGCTGGCATGTGCTTATACGTAATGTTGGATTATATTTTAATGTTGTGTTTGTGGTATTATGGTAAGATAAGCCATTTCATTCAGAAATTATCCAACCGGACTCTCCAATTGCTATCTTTGAAATGTTGCTAGAACAGTATAAAGAAAAATATTACAAATATTACAGTGTCTTATAAAATAATATCTTGTATTGAAATTTTATCTTTTATATTTCGAATGATCTATCCTGTTTTCAGCTTTCCCAGGACTAGTAGGATATTGATACATATCTAACTTTTATTTATTTTTCAGTAACAGTCCATTCAAGTTTGAAATTTGAATAAACAAGGTTTTCAAAATGCGTTTTTTGAGCCACATGCGTAACGTAATGAGAACGCAATATAATGTCAACAAATAATGTTACGTTCTTGTTACGTTCAATTGCACATTACTACAACAGTGATGACGATTGAAATATATCCAAATGAAATGTACACTACCGACACCATGTGTTTTGATATGAATGAAAAAATAATCAATACATAATCTGATCAAATCATGTAAGGGTTGATTTCTAGGGGTTGTGGTTATTGTATAGGCCAAACAAAAAAAAAATGGCTCAAAGTGCTCATTATGCAACCACTTTAAGTTATGATTTTTATGGTAGAGACTATTACTATTTAAGTTTAAAGCAAGGATCACTCAAATAGTGAGAGCATAATATTTTCATTTTCGGGTGTTCTAACAAATTAATATAAATAAAATAGCTACCTACGTAAAGCTGAAATAATTTATCTTCCTAATCAAAATAAACAGTTGTAAGATTACTAGTTGTACGTAATGAACATAAGCTGTTATGTTTTTGAAGTTTAATATTCACAGAAACCCGTAGATCCAATTTTAAGGACAAAATGTTTGCTATGTTCCCAACTTTAACCTCATGTACTTATCACATAGTGAAACTTTGGTATTGGTAAAATTTTCAATGTATCAGTATTTGGTTGTATATTTTTCAAATAGCTTATTTAAATCAAAACCCAAGCAACAATATCTGTATAGTAGGGATTCTAATGTTTTGAATAGTGAATAATCGATTGATCTTAGGCGAAAATAATCATAATAAAGTAGTTAAAACTTGTTCAATATAAATTTGTTACTTGAAATTTTGTGTTGAGTTAAGCGAATAAAGCTTCAAATGAAATGCTTAGAGTAACAATCAAAACAAACTTTATCAAGATTGGTTTAAATGACCAACTAAAATGATGAGACGAAGTTTCGTATTTTAAAAGGAAGTTATTTTATTTCTCGTACAGAAAAGGAAACGAATTATTAAGCTCCTTTAAGCAATCATATGATTGAATTTTTCTGGCTAGCGGTTTTTCGTCAAAAAAAAAAAATGCAATTAAATAATATCAATTAATTGCACTATAAGTTCTACACAAATACATGTTTAGAACGGTTTGATATTTTCCACCTATGCTAAGATAACTTCTCCTAGAAACAGTTGTGTCTATAGAAATTGAAATAACACATTTTATTTTATATTATGATACCATTGGAAATGTTTAGTAATTTAGTAACGTAGTTATAAAAGAAGGTGCTCTCATGTGGGTCTATAGATTTATGATTCGGCCTATGCTTAAAATTCGAAGTTAATATTATTTCACTATTTTTACCCTGAAAATCAAAAGTATACAATAGTATTCTCTCACTGATATATCAATATGAGGAAAAATTAAAGACTGGCAATAGATCCATAGGCCCACATCAGAGTGCTTTCCCCTACTAAGATTTTTTTTTATTATTCCGTTTCCGTCCCCATTCAATTTTTCTTCAGTTTTTAAAGTGAAAAACATGGTGTGGCTTCTGAATTATTCTAACTCTTTGTTCCAATGAATTGAACACTTTTGTTGAAGGCGTATACGACATTGTTGTTTTACTTATAATGCCAGTCAAGCATCATCTTTTCAGTACGTTATGTATATCCTTTGAACAAATAAGCAGCTGTTAGTTTGATTTAACATTAAATTTATTTATATTTGATTATGTGGAATTCACTAGTTTTTAATTCTAAATAAATCAGGTATACGTAAACAAAGAAAACTCACTATCATAGTACTACTGTTGCTATTGTCCAGATATCTATAATTTAAAGTTGTCTGTATAGATAAATATCATCGAAGAACTTCACGTGCTGAGAATGGATTCATAATTAGTTTAGTCGGTTGTGTATTTGGTTTGTTCGAAGACGCCATATGCCAACATTTCGCAATACAAAATGAGATTAAAAAATTTCACTCATTCCTCCACAGTTTGAACCTAACATGAACCTGTAATGATCTACGATTCGAATGAATCAGAAATCTGATTTTTACAAATGTAAACATAATTTTACACAAATTTTTCTGTTTCAAATTCTGAAACAATGCTCTATTCTCGAGGATTTATTCAAGGGCGTTTATATTTTTCGTAGTAGAACAGAAAATTGATCCATAAATCTGAAAGCGTTTAAGAAATAAACTTATTCCAACATGATTTTCAGATCATTTTACTTCTTAATATTTTGATCACGAATGTTTGGTTAATAACGATGTCCATTAAAAAAAAGTTATCCTTGCATTCATTTAAACATCGGTATCATTTCACTTTTTTGCAACGCGATTTGCAATTTTTTGAAAGTCTTACAAAATGCTATTGCAACTCTGTAAAAACAACGTCAAGTTGCAAATAGGCTCCACCCTTGCGCTATTTCCGTTGCTTTTGTGTATGATTTTGCGGTACATAGCCAAGCAAAACTATCCTAATATGTTTCAAGAGAGATTTTTCTGCTCTATTGAAACAAGTTGTACTACTTGGGTACTGGTCTCGATCGATTGTATCATACGCTGATTTGAAGTCGATGAAAAGATGATGTGTGGGCACGTTGTATTCGCGACCCTTCTGCAGTACTTGTCGAATCGCGAAAATCTGGTCCGTAGTAGCGCGGGTACCTATGAATCCCGCTTGGTATTGCCCCACGAACTCCTTTGCAATTGGTGACAGGCGGCGGCATAACATTTGGGAGAGCAACTTGTAGGTGGCGCTCAGTAGCGTGATCGCACGATAATTGCAGCAATCCAGCTTGTCGCCCTTTTTATAGATGGGACACACTATTCCTTCCATCCAATCCTCCGGTAAACATTCCTCCTCCCAAATCTTGGTTATTACCCAGTGCAGCGCTCTGGCCAGTGCTTCACCACCGTATTTAATAGCTCGCTTGGGAGTTGGTCAACACCAGCGGCTTTGTTGTTTTTCAACCGACCAATATCCTCCTCAACTTCCTGAAGGGTTAGGGTCGGGGCCTGTCATCTTCTGTGCGTGTTCCTAGATTTATTACCGTGCCACTTTCGGTCGCTGTAACATTACCGTTCAGGTGCTCGTCGAAGTACTGCTTCCACCTTTCAATCACCTCACACTCTCCTGTGAGAAGGTTGCCATCCAGGTCACTGCAAATATCAGCTTGTGGTTCGTAGCCTTTGCGCGAGCTGTTTAAGGCTCAAAGTACTTCAAATTAAGTTGAGCAGTTTCAATCATAGGCGAGTTGATGATTAAAACCAACTGCACCATCAAATCCCAATTTTTGTTTTGTCCTGAACTATTGTCCAGCCACAAAGTAACGACGGCGTTTGAGCCAAGAGAAGAGAAAAATTTATAAAAAACGCTTGCAATGTGATAAGCTTTCCGTACTGCAATCACATCGTTCCACAAAAAGGCATAAACGGGTCCATTAAGAGAGCCTTCAAGAGGAGCAAATGATTCGTTGAATGCGACAATTCTTTTGCAAAAAATAACTTCTTTGAATGATTCCATTCTTGGAAGCTGGACCCCCTGCAGTCATAAAATGAGATATAAGTAATTCACAACGACTGATATGCATAAAAAGTTACCTTTTGAAGATCAACAGAGAAAACTGACTTGTTGATTTTCGTCATATTCATCTCGCCCAGCAATCGCTCGTGATACGTGATCCTTCCAACTCAAACACATCTCGCATTGAACTTCCTTCGTTGTTGATACTCCTTGATCATTATCATCAGCTTTATTCATATTCATATTATTATCTTATATTATTATATTATTATATTATCATATTATTCAGAACAAAGCAGCCTGGTTTGTACGCCAAACTATGAGAATAAACGTTCAGTAATATGCCTGATAAATCCGCATCAGTTGGCGTATGCGTTTTAAAGATGATAAAACAAATTATTCTATTCTAATTATTTTATTAGTAAAACTTCATCAAATGGACAGAACATTTGCGTTTTCCCAACAATCATGCTGATGTTGGTTACGTCAACTATGCATTCCAGGGCATATACTGAACGACTGTAAACATTTGGTTTAATTTCGATAACTTTATCCGATTAACCAAGCAATCTAAAGTGTCACAATACATATTAACTCACCCTTTGATGCACGACAAATATCTAAATGATCGTTTTTCTACTGAAATTCAGGCTTACTAAAACATTGCTTTCGGATGTTAGTTAGTTGAGAAAGCCAAAAATCGCCTCTCAGCAAGCGAATGTTAAGTGTCAACATGCACAACCAAACAAAGTGTAACGTCTGTATAGTAGAAAAGCTTCGACTCACTTGAGCATCTTTTCTCACTTACCACAACAGAGGGTGGTAGAATTACAGTAGAAGAGTCCACTTCAAACCGACAAGTGGAATAATCCCAGATGGTCCTTGATTGTTCATTTACCGATGCCTTGCCTTTCCCCGAGGGGACTGCACGAACGCTTGGTCGTGTTGGTCAGTGCGCTGAAGAAGATTTAGAGTTTTTATTTCCTTTCTCTTTCCGGAGACTGAATCGATTCCTGCACGGTAAATTGATTTTGTGCAATGTCCACTGCGGAAGCCACAGTCCCACAGTCGCTGTTTGTACGAGTTAAGAGTGTACCTAACCAAACACAATTTATGATTTCCCACCATTTGTGACGACAATGCATTTTTTTTCCCTCAAGTCCAGCTGAACTGACCGAGGACCGACAGTCAATCTACTGGGCAAAAAAAGCTTCGACCTAGCAAGAAAATCCACCACAGCTCAAGTTCCGATCCCAACCACGCTGAGTTCGCGGAACCGGCAGCATAGACGAGGACTCTTTCGGGCGAGAAAATCCTTGTTCGATCGATTAACGATAAATCATTCATAGTTAGGTGATTTCCTTGCCCTCGCTCTGCTTTCTGCAAATCTGTGACTGACTGCAGCAGCGCTTTGGCACACCATCTATCAATGAACGAATGGCTGAGAATGCCAACCAAACCAGTCTTCCGTGCACAAATCCTGAAACAGGAAATATTGTTTTGACTCGGACGATTTTTTCCCCCCTGCATATGTTCATGTGTGTTTTGCCACTTGACTGTCAAGTGGGAGCAGTATCCAGAACCGTTTTTCGTCCGCCGCGGTGCTGTGCGATGTTGATTTTTCCAATTTCAGCTAAAAGCTTAATCCTTCAGAAACACATCGAGCGCATAAAAGTGACAACGATGACGATGATGGATAACGGTGGCCACCGTTCTATGGCGTCGAGCTTTCTACCCAACCCGTTCAGCTCAATGGCGGGGAAAAAGTCAACAACGATTAAAAAAAAAAGGCGGATCGTTCCCGGGGACATTCCGGGCCTGGTGGACGGGGGGTGGCCAGTGGATATGTGACATGCGGGAATTATTGTTTTGACTTCATTTGAGCGAATCGTTTGCTCGGGTGTCAACTGTAAGCCATTTCGCTGTCGGTGTTAGAATGATGAGATGTTCAGATTTGTGTGGGATGGCAATTTTTGGTTTATGTCGGGTGCCAGGGTGTTACGAAGTTTCGAACAGTTTCAAATCGATTCAAAGAGACAAAAATAGCTATTTCAAATTGGGAAATGCACTCAATTTAAAATTTTCAGCAACTTCCGGGAGGAAAATTGGCCCAGTAGTCTAGGCTCACAACTTGCAAAAACTTTCCGAAATAAGTTTGCATGTGTACATTCACCGACCGGGATCAGTTTGCTGCTGTTCCGGCTTATCTATCTACAACCAAATGTGGAAGTGTACGAACCAACAACCCAAAAAAGCCGAAACCAGAAACAGATAGAGATACACACTTGCAGGGAGGACTGACAACATACAATAAATTAAATTTATCGTGTTGCATGTTTTGTTGTGCAGTTTTCCCAGGGGAGCTAACATCCTTATTCAAATTAACCCAATTCGGGACTGGGCTCAATATTCGTGTGAGTGAGTCTGTATTGTAGATGTACAGCCCGGAATGACATACGTCCTCTTTCTCCTCCTACGACCCGCTATCTTTCATCTTGATGCCTGCCATGGTGGCCTCAGCCAACAACAGCCAAGCAGCACTGGGATGGTTTCCCGGAGTCAAAGAGCGACACAGTTTCTGCTGGGTTGAGCCACAAAGCTTCTCCAGATGCCTGGAAGCAGACAAATGCCTTATGGTACGATATGTCTTGAGAAGCTTTGTTGGAAAGGGAAGGGGGATATACATATACGCAGCACACGAGAGCATTCCATTATCGCTGGATGTCCCTCCGGGGGAAATCTCGGTGGTCTGGTTGGCAAAACGCGTGTAAACAACCAACGCTTTATCCGGGTTTGTCCGCTGATGGCAGGATGAGCTTGCGATATAAATAATATTTTCAAGGTTAAATGGTACGAAGGGTGGCTATGTGAGGCGAATCGAGGAGACGGAAATTCAATGTGGGACAAAATTTTGAAATCTGAATTGGAAGAAATTAGATTATTTTCGGTTTGTTTGGAATATTCAAGGATGTATTCAGTGTTATTGATAACTTTTAGAATTGGCTCCAAAGTTAAATTCCAATTTAAGCTATATAGTTTTTGGGTAAGATGAAAGAAGCGAGTAAGATAATATGAAATATATTGATAATCTCAGCACATTTCCTAGTACAAAAAAAAACTAAAATATTTTTTTTTATTGAATCTATGCTTAAATATCGCCATTTTTCATCTTAACATTTTTTATAAATCATAATTTCTGCTCAAAATTTCCACTGTTCCTAAACAAATTATGTAATTGGGATTGGGAAGGTGGCCTAAGGCAGTCGAAGGATTTGTTGACTGAACAAGGGTATGTGGAGTCGCCAGTCCCTTGTCATATGAAGACACGTGATTCTAGCCGTGGTCTTCCGAAGGTCCTCATTGAGATCGACTGGCCCTGCTACAACAAGCCATCGCGTAGGCTATTTTCTCGGGCAACCTGCTGAGGATAGTCCTGCAGACATAGGTAATTCTTGCTCTGATGGTGGGTTCTTATCACATCACATCATCATCATCACAAATCTTGTATTGGAGGGACCACCAGGGCACCCGATTGAAGCGAATTGAACGACAATTCCGATTCCCCGTTGTTGACAGTTTGGGTTAAGAGCACAGGCTCTTATTCCCACTCATTGGGCCATACTCTTGGATAGATAGCCCGCAGTTTTGACAAAATGTTCAATTTTTTTGTAAGAAGAAGTCTTTAAGAAACCCGTGGATAAGACTAGGTAATGTTTCCTATCTATCCACTTAACCCATTTTTTTTTGCCTTTTTTAAAATGACATAATAAGGACAATCAGTGGTTATTAAAGCTTGATCAAGTCAAACAGAGAGGAGAGCCCGTTGCTGTCGGACTTAGTTTCCATGCTACAATGAATGGTAGTTAATATCATCATCACATATCATCGTTAGAATACAGAATGTCAAAGCGATACCAATGACAGTAAACGAAAATAAACTATTTTTCTGAGCAGTATCAACAATTTTCAACCAGCGAAAAAAGTCACACACTATCAAAATGTCATGTAAATTTCAGCGCCTTGAGAAAAACACATAAGAGCGTCTTTTAGGACACAAGAATAACTCAAAAGAGACGAAAAAATCAATTAACTTAAACATACCTTTAGTCGAGTTGCGTTTGTTTTTTTTTAGGAGAATTTACTCTACACACGACATCTCTGTTTACGTTCTTTAAAGTAAATGAAGTTTCAGTTTCGTTTCGTGAAAAATTAATAATATCTAAGTGTGAAGAATTTTTGCGAAGTTGCTCCTGAGTGAGTGGCAAAAAAGTATCCGTAGGTATTTTTAAGACTTGTGAGGTTCGTTCTGATCAATAAAGACAGTGTGGTTTTCACATGACAGTTCACACTAAACCACAGTGTTTTACGCAGAACAGGTTCATATACCCTTATGTAGTAAGGGCGGTATCACTATAAACCATAAAAAGACTTGTATCCAAACATTATTAAATCAATCAAACTCATATCTTACTAATTCAATTCGAACCAACACTGCCGTTTGTTGTACGGGATCTAAGCTCAATTGTTTTAATTCATACAAGATAATATTAAGCTTTGAATGGAATATTTTTTTATTTATTTTTTATTTAAACCTATTATTAATTAATTGAATCAGTCTTGTTAGACGAACTTATATTATTTTATAAATCAGCACAGGGAAAAAACGTATCTTTTGTTCTAGACTTGCTACAGGAATAAATGTGGATTGGTTGACTATAGTTAAGACGGGACATTCGTAACATCCATCTTTTGAATTTCATGTTTGTTATGAATTATGGCAAATAAAATTGAATCTTAAAATAATACCATGCTGCAATCAAAGAAATTTGATACGTTTTCTTTCAACATACGTTCTTCTATTTTCAGGCATTTTTCAAATTTCAGAGAGCGAGTAATGGCGCTATAGCCATATGCCACATGGGGTTAGGACTAAAGATAATGCTTAAGTCCCAACCGTTTGAAGAGAAATGGAGCATCATTTAACCTTCTTAGACTAGATGCTCCCAACGACCATTTTTAAATACATTTTTGTTCTGAACACCAAACAGAGCATTCTGTATAACTGTTCTCTCCGACTATTTATTTCCCTTTTCCTTTGATATCTACTGAGGACTACGAGGGTTCCCCGTGTCTTCTTAAGGTAGATACCAAATTTTCCCTATCTCCAACGGTCGCATGGACGTGGCCAGGTGAGCGATCGAGGAGTGTCTTCGTGGAGATTATAGCGTGAAGAAACGAATCAGTAACTGGAAAAATATCAATCCACCAAATTGCCCTCAGCTTCGACCCATCGAACGTTACTGGGCAATCGTGAAGAGGGTCTTCAAGAAGACTGGTAAGGCAGCTGGGAACATGCAGGAGTTCAAAAAAATTTGGGCTCAAGCGTCCAAAAAATGCGATGCAACACTTGTCCGGAACTTGATGAAGAGTCTTCATTATGTTCAAGTTTAACCTCGTACAATAAAGGATCAATTTTTTGTATGAATAAAATATCGGTTTTCAACATCATTTAAAAGAAAGTTTGTGGATAGCTTATTTTCGATACACTCCTTAAGTCGTTTTGTTACCAAATGAAATATCGGCTCCGTAAAGATAACGCGATTGAAACTACCATACACAAGAACTAGTTGAAAAAAAGCTTCGAGATAAAATTTTGTTACAGGTTATTCAAGAACTCCTTGGCGTTCAGAACTTTAGGTCTTTTTAAACAACATATGATCTATCAGTTATTGATTTGCACAACAAATATCCCCGAAGATCCTGGAGAGTGTGAGCTTTTTGGTGGAATATCTGTAACTAGAAAATGAGAAGAAAGATTAATAATTTACATTTAATTCCAACCACCATTATTGCTTATGTTGACAGATACGCGTATTTCGTCTACAATGTGCAGACTTCTTCAGTGTCGTGTACTTATAATCGAGTCGAGTATTAGTACAAGACACTGAAAAAATCTGCACATTATAGACGAAATACGCGTATCTATCAAGATAAGCAATAAAGGAAGTTGGAATTAAATGGAAATTACTAATCTTTCTTCTCATGTTCTAGTTACAGAGATCTAAGCTGATTGTAAAATTGAGATAAAAGGACGATTGGGGTTATCCAAAAACTCCTTGTGGTATAGGTCTAGATATCTTGAAGGGAACCCATCAATCTTTTGGTAGTTTATGGGTACGGTTAGTTATGGCACATTTCAAATATAAGCAGAAACAAGTATTGAGATAAAATCTGGTTCTAGATTATCCAAGAACTCCTTGGAGTTTCGGGCGACCACGGCGTAGTGGTTAGCATCTATACCTCTCACGCCAAAGTCACGAATTTGAATATCACCCCCGGACAAGTTACGAAAATACCCAAAACGGGTATTTGAGTGACTACGACGGGAGATGAATCAGCTCGAGGCTAAAAATCTCTATAAACAAGAATCAACAAACTAAACTCTGGAGCTGGAATTGGAAAGTCGTGTCTTCTGATAAACAGTAGCAACAGCTTTTGCAGACAGACATTCTTTCTCGTACACATCCTTATTGATACTTTCAGCGTATCGTTAACCAAAACGAACCCTGCTGCTGCCGTTTTCCCAACTATCCAACATCCCAGTGATTTCTTGTGGAAGTGCAGAGGATTCCTCGGCTTCCTTCAAAGCGAGTATCACGTCAACACGTTTCTTTCCAGTCCCTATTTGACCAGCATTCGGGCACAGTCGGCGCCCGTACTGTTTCATAATGGGTCACCAATTTTAACACATTGAGGATGTGTTAGTCCCAAACATCATCTATTGGTTCTTTGTGTAAATACAGCTGATCTGGCAATAACGTTTGCATTAAAAAAAAATGGAAGACCGAGGGAAAAGTGGCTACATCGCTGCGTGCGCATGGCCGGGAGGTCGGTTCAAGCGGCCAAACAGTGAAAAAGTACCTGGCGAACATGAACATACATGTCAGGAAGCGGAATTCGCGTCCACTGGTTTTGGAGCTGCAGGCAATGACGCAGCGGCAGCGGCTGAATAAGATGGTCAACTCGATTTTCCCGGTGAATCGCGACGTGGCGGTGGTGATGGATGACGAGACCTATCTCACCCTGGATGGCAACGACTGGCAGGGCACTTCGTATTTTACTTCTCCCACGAAGGAAGTGAGCTCCGAGGTGAAGTTCATTTCAACCACCAAGTTCTCCAAGAAGGTGCTGCTGTGGCTGACAATCAGCGAGAAGGGGATGTCAAAGCCGCTCTTATTTCGCTCCGGACTGGCCATGAACGGGGAAATTTATAGTACAAAATGCCTGCCGGAAGTTGCGTCGTTCATCAAGAAATACCATAAGGGCGAAGACGCGGTGTTCTAGCCGGATCTGGCGTTGACTCACTACTCGAAGCGATCGTTGGAGGAGATGAAGCGGCTGAATATCAATGTGGTACCCAAGTCGGCGAACCCGCCCAACGTCCCCCAGCTGCGTCCCATCGAGAATTTCTGGGCCAACTTGAAGCGTAAGATCTACTCCAACCAATTTTGTCGCGAAAACTGAGGAGGAATTGATAAATAAAACGGAGAAAGAACTCAAAAACATGCCTACACGCATGTTTTCGTCCGCCATGGCGAATGTTTCGGTTTACTGCCGGAAGGCCGCTCGAGTTTTTTTGAAAGTAAGCTTAAATAATTACCTTCCATGGGAAATTTATCACAAGCAATTATCTGTCTTAGCTTTTTTATCACCATCCGAAAAAAGTCCACTTTTTTTTATGCAAACGTTGTTGTAGCAAGGTAACTTTCCATAGCAGTGAAATAATCTGAAAGACGATTTGATCAAGATTCTATTGTTGTTTGTTATCATCATGCTCCTGTATGAAGGGCTAAAAACGTTTGGGCGGACCCGTAATCAGAGACACTTACACGAAACCCGCGAATATAGGGAAGAGAATCTCCTTCCAAAAGCAAGTTCACACTCACAGCACAAACGAACCCCCCGTTTGACAGAAAAAACCCACCAGATGGGGGGGAAAAGCCCGCCATCGTTCCGCGAAATGTTGACAATAGGGAGGAGGCAGTCCCATGCTCCCTATCCAAATCGTTTCACTTGGGTGCCCTGATGGTCCCTCCCTTTCCCAGTTATATGTTATTTAATATTCAGTATATTTTTAACACAAAAATTTAGATATCATAGTAGACAAAAATGCAACTAATTCAAATTTCAAACTTGAATGACGTACGTGGAATTACAAATTACACATAACACAAATTGAATTATTTGACCATGTAAAAATCTGTTACAGTAAGTCAATACGAGAACATTATATGCGTATGTACAAAATATATCTGACATCCACTGGATTGTTACTGAAAAAAAACATCATTTCAAATATCAATGATAAAATTTGAATGAAAGATATTATTTTATAAGACATGTTGTTTTTTTTTTCACATTTTTTTCAATATCGGGGAATGTGCTCTAATGTGGGTCTATGGATCTAGGATTCGGCGTATACCTAAAACTCGAGGCAAATATGTTTTCACCTTTCTTATCCTTAAAATCATAAATATACAGTCATATTGCCTCGTCAATATCAATATGGGAAAAATGTAAGGACAGGCAAATTTTATCGATAGGCCGAATTCTAGATCCATAGACCTACATTAGAGCACTTTCCCCTACTGTTTTAGTTACATTTCAAAGATAGCAATTGGAGTGATCAAATTTGATGATTTCCGAAATAAATGGCTTATCTTAACATAATACCACTAAACACAATATTTAAATATAATCCTATACTGATTAAAAGCACATTTCAGTATTTTATGAATATAGTAGTTGAAGTTCAGAAGTGCAATTTTAGAGTTAATGTTCTGCTGAAATGCTGAAAAACAAATTGAGCCTTTAATGCTTGTCATGTTGCTCCAGGCTCTTGCGATATATGGTTTTGGAATGCAACGATGATTCTAAAGCGTGCTGAAATTATTAATTAAATGAGAATGGAAAATACTATGATATGAATTAGAGGTATCTATGTACAATTTGATTAATAGGTACACGATCTTGAGTCGCACCCCCCTCACTTCGCTATTGTCAAAATGACAAGAGCTTGTGAGGACCAGAGGTCGGTCGCACCCTCCTTCGAAGTTGTCAACTCACCATTTGAATCCCAGCTGAACTGTGTTCCTAATGACGAAAAATGTATAAAAATATCTGTTCACTAGTTCATGACCTGGTGAAATTGTCACGATACCGTTTTTGAAAGTGCCCTACTTTCTAGCTATCGGATACTGTTGACAAAATTGACAAGTCAAATTATTTACCTAAGGAATGCACTTACAAGCAAACAAGCAGACAATGTTAGGTATGAAAATGCATGCCAGGCCGTTAGTTTTTTGGGCATTACTCAGAAAATCTAGGGAAATTTTAATCTAACACTTGACTTGATCACTTTAAAAAAAAATCAAAAACAAAAATCCGAAACACTTTTTCCAAGTATCCCTAGTAAATGCGAGCAAATTCTTTCAATGTCCAATTGAAAAGGATAATCCTTTGACAGATAGGCCTATTAAGCCTGCGACTTACAGACTTCTGTCGAGTGCTCGATTACAAAAAAACACCACCGAGAAAATTTTACAAATTTCAGCTTGGGAATCAGTAAACAAGAAAATACTTGTTTTTTTTTAATTTTCCATGATTATGAATATAGTTTTTCCGGCATTTCCTTGTAGTTTCTCTCCGCCGTAAGATTTTTGTGGGAAAGTTTTTTTCAGATTTCATTTTCGAGAAAATTTCCTCAGAATTCGATAGAAAAAATGTGTTCTACGATATTGAAATGAATGTCTGGAAAAATTGGGAAATTTCCGTTGAGGTTTTCCGGGAATTGGCAACCCTGATTTGAAATTTATTTTTTCGTTCATATATCCACAAACTTTATGCGTGGACAAAGCATTACAACAATCTGACACCCTTCGGCCTACCCCTGTACGTATGCCGTCTTCATCAGTCATCAACAGATTGGACAGAGTCATCAACCGAGACGCACCGTAGAAAGCTTCTTGGAAGCCCCTGATCTCCTCAACACAGTCCCTCTGTGTGCTGCCGGCGATCATCTCAGTCGTTTCGGTCTTGCAGTTGAGGAACGTGAAGGGGTCTTCCAAAAAGCTTGCAAAGGCAAGTACGATTTGAATTTCAATGTTGAAGAACATACTCTTGGTGATGCTCCTTCCCGCTTCTACAGCATAACTGATCCATATCGCCATGACGGAATTGCATCAAGAACCTGCTACCGCCACTCATCGCCGGAACGCATAATTTCAACCAGTATGGAAGCCCCTAGTCCCCTAGAGATGATTCTTCCCGCTTCTACAGCTTATCTACTCCGAATCGCCATGATGGAAATCTATTGAGAACCTGCTTCATCACCGGAACGCACCATGTCAAAAAATTACTATGGAAGCCCCTAGTCCTCCCATTACAGTCGTGCCACTGCAGCCAACGTCCTCCAGTCGTTCCGGGCCTGTGTGTGGGTTGGATGGTGGGGTCTTCCAAGCACCGATTGAAGGCAAGTATGGTCAGCCTCGGACCTCGAATCTTCCTACCCACAACTCTTCTCTGCCTGACGTTCCTTCAAGTTTCAGTACACCTGAACCAGCTATGAACAGTTGCTCTGGACCCGCCCACATGACTGCTGATCTGCGAATCTACTACCAGAATGTTCGCGGTCTAAGGACGAAAACTGATGATGTGTTCCTCTCTACATCAGGATTGGACTACGATATCAACGTTTTCACCGAGACATGGCTAGACGATCAAATACAATCTCGACAGCTGTTCTGCGGCGATTACAGTGTATTTCGCGTTGATTGTTGCTCTACGCAAAGCTCCCGTCGCCGTGGAGGTTAACATCTGTGGGTAAAAGTTACTGGTCAAGCGACTGATTTGTTTGTCGGCGTCCTGTATATTCCACCGGAAAAAAAGTCAGGACATAATACACATGCAGTCTCACCTTGATGCCGTATCTGAAGTCTGTAGTTTGCAGAGGGATACGAGCCCAATGATTCTATTTGGGGATTTCAATCAAACTCGTCTCGTATGGCTATCAAACAACAGCTACGCTTTCGTTGATCCACTTCAGTCACAGATTTCTACAGCTACTCAGACTCTTCTCGACAACATGGCATTTCACGGACTACGGCAACGCAACCTTATTCGCAACAGCAATGATCGCATATTAGACCTTATCTTCAGCAACGACTCAAACATGACCAATGGATTTGCTACGCTAGCGACAGCTACCACCCAGTTCTAGAATTCTCTGTGGCATTTCCATCACCAGTTTTATATCACGAAGAAGTAGATCTTTCGGGCCGTGACTTCCGTCGTGGCGATTTTGAAACGATGAACGCTCTACTTTCGCAGAGTGATTGGTCCACAGTTTATGAGAGCGTGAATGTGGATGCTGCAATTAGTTCATTCAACAGTATCCTTCTTAACTGTATCATCCAAACAGTCCCGTTGAACAGACCGCCAATGAAACCGGCATGGTCCAACCCACATCTCCGTATTCTGCGTCGTCGACGTTTCAGGTTGCTGCAGCAGTACTGTCGCCGAAGGTGTCCGTTCCCAAAACGACAATTTGATTAGGCAAGTCGTATCTACCGTGGATACAACCGTTTTCTATACAAACGCTACGTGATAAGAAGGCAAGAGGATCTTCGTCGTAACCCAAAGCGATTCTGGAGTTTTGTCAAATCGAAGCAAAAGGAGACCGGACTTCCCTCATCGATGCACCTTGGTGACGTCAACGCAAGCAGTGCCAGTGAAAAATGTGATCCTTTTGCCCAGCAGTTTTCCAATGTGTTCGTGAGCCATGTGCCAACCGCCGAAGAAATTGACGCTGCCAATCATATTGTACCACGAGATGTGGTTGATCTAGATGTCTTCCAAGTTGATGAGCAAATGGTGGAGTTTGCGTTACAGAAGCTTAAGGCATCATATTGTCCTGGTCCCGATCGAATCCCTGCCTGCATCTTCCAAAAATGTGGTGCTTCGTTGATGGCACCACTCGTAGCTGTTTTCAACCAATCGCTTCAACAGCAGGAGTTTCCAGTTGTTTGGAAGAGGTCCCATATGCGGCCTGTTTTTAAGAAGGGTGACAAGACGGATGTATCCAACTACCGTGGAATAACTTCCCTTTCAGCGGGTTCAAAATGCTCGGAAACCATCGTATACAAAGTGATGTTCGGTTCGTGCAGCGCTTACATTAGTGAAAACAGTATAGTTTCTTCCCAAAGCGATCGGTGGGCAGTAATTTATGCGATGTCGCATCGACCTGGACTATGGACCAGTGCTATGGACAACGGTGCGCAAGTAGATGCTGTATATACCGATATCAAGGCTGCCTTCGACACTGTGAACCATGATGTTCTTCTAGCCAAACTACTTCGCTCCTCCCTGGCAAACAAAAAAATATTACAGAAGCGGCTTAAAAATTAAAATTTCAAAATAAATTAATCTTCTCCCGGTTTTCATTTACATATTCATCGTATTCGCTCAGACTCCACCAACGACCGAAAATGTGCGTATGAACCCGACCCAAACCGGCAAGTTTGCGTTCCTCCCGCCACTAGCAAGCCACTGCTGTTCACGCACATTTCTGGTGAAGGCAGCGAGCTTGCGATTTTTATTCAAATTAGCTTCCTTCCGACCGCAACTTAACCCTTCGGGTGTGTTGCTTCAAAAATTCGCAACTCATAAATCCCCGGAAGGAAGTAAACCGACCTTCAGCGGAGTGTGGCACGCCGTGTTGTATTTCATCCTTGAGTGTGAGGACGAAATGCTGAAGCATCTGAAGTCTGAAGTCTGGCGCGTAATTTGCATTCCCAATGTGGTGGTTTTCCCGTTAGTTTGGTGGCAAGGCTTCATGATCCGATGCATTTTCCACCGAAACCAAAACAGAAAGGGAGAGAATCTGATTAAATCAACCAAATACCCCCCGCGCTGCAATCGGAATGAAAGATAAGACATCAAATTGAGCAACAACAACAGCATCAACAACAACTTTCAGAGTGGTTTCATGCCAAGCCGTTAAATTCTTCACCCGAAAATTATTCAAATTAATTTCGGCTTTAATCCTGCCATTCCCGAGAGTGGGTTGAGAATCGTCCGAAAAAAAAGGCTATCCCAAACGATCTCAAACGGCAAGGGAAATGGTCGCAAAAATTAGCATAAAATACTTCTTTCGACAGGCCTTGATAAGAGCAAGTGTAGCAGTGTGGCAGCGGATGAAGAAGAAGTTTGCTGCAAATGTGGTATCACAGTCAAACGTCACGCGGGTCGGAGTGGGAGCGAGCCTTTGCCCCGCTTGTCGGATTGGTTGGGCAAGTTGTTAGTGTCAAGATAAATAATTGTATTTTATTTAGCAAGTGGCGCCCCAAACTCTGTCGATGGGGCAATGTCTGGACTTTGGAGGATGACGAAAATTTGCGATTGTTAATTCGGAGGTTTCGTAGTTGCTCAGATAATTTGAGCCCCAATAGTCTTATGATGCAAAAACGTGCAATAAATGGCAAAAAAAAAACTCATGACAAAAAACGTCATCCTCTGAGTGGGAAAAATTGGAAGCGAAAAAAAACCGGAGCACGGTGATAGTAGCGGCCGATAATTCCCTGGGGACAATCAAATTAGATAGATATGATACGTTCAAGGTACTTTGCGACAGAGTTCACTAATGGCCCCCATGTTCATTGGTTAGCTTCAAAAATTTTCTGTACACAATTCCCAAAAAGTAAACTTCAGAGTAGAAGTAATTTCGAGAGCTTCAGCCCGTTGCAGAACCTCTGGAATAGAAAAGGCAGTTTATCCAACCTGGCAATCAAGGGGCCTATTATTAAGATAAACAAGATATGGTTGCGAGATGATGCATAAATGTGTTTCTACTACGGGAGAGCCCAACGGGACAACAGGGCAGAGAGGTAAACTGGGTCAAACTGAGCCTTAAGCAATGCAGAATATCGTTCAGCTTTGGTTAATTGTACAGTATATTTGAAAAATAAAACCAGCCAATTTTCATGAACCTGGTCTCTGGAGCATTCTGTTAGGAAATAACTAACGGAAGCAGAACGAAGTCATCCGGAAGAAGCGAAAACTAAACCTCCTAGAAATTCAGAGGGAAATTTTCACTCCAGTTTTTTTCTCTAATCTGACTTTAAAGTAAAAACAGTCTGGCTTTGACAACTGACGTGGCTGGGTGGTACAGTGTTTACCCGTTCCACTTGCTGAACAGATAGTCGGGAGTTCAATCCCAAGTCCGCCCCTTTTTTGTCATTTGTCGCTTGCTTCTTTCTATCCCCATCAAATTTTAAATGCAAAGCAGTCTACCGCGCTTTCATTGATCACATCACTTACCGCAATGAACCGTGATGTACAAATAATCAACCTCACTAGCACAAAACTATCGTTTCCTGGCCCAATTGTGAAGACGCAATGGTAAACACGGTCGTTTAAATACTTATTAATTATAATAATTAATTAGGCTTCCAAAATATCAACTCATTGAGAATTAAACGGACTTTAAACTATATAAGGTTTTTATGGGAATTAGTATGGGAAATTAATATTTTATGTTTGCATCAATCTATTTTGAAAATATGCAGCTGAGCTAATTAGACAACATTTTAAGCTACATTAAATCAATAACAACACATAGGCGTAGCCAGGATTTCGTATAGGGGGGGGGGGGGCAAGCTTAGTTTTTTTTAGAGAGAGAGAGAGAGAGAGAGAGAGAGAGAGAGAGAGAGAGAGAGAAAGAGAGAGAGAATTACACCGTCTTCAACCAGTTGCTGCACAGACTGAACACTTAACATTATACAACGGACAACACAACGCCCGGTGGACCCATATAGTAAGGACATTATCGAGTTCCGTCGGCTGGAGCGGGAATCGAGCCCTCACTTTGTGAGAATCCACCTGAACGACGGGTGGATTAACTTTTCTGCTCTCACCCAAAGTATTTTACAATACCCGTCCGATTTTGGCAACAAGATTAAACTATTCTAGACTTGATCTGGAAGGAAATTTTTTTTAAAAAACTCTCGATTTTCCCCAAGTTTCAAACTCGAATCCCATTAAACAGGAACCATGCTGAAATCTAACAGTTTTTACTGAAAATGTACTTTTCCTCGCGACCCGCTCGCTCACACTGAATATTAAATTTCGTTTTCATAACGAAATCGAATGTAGAACTAACAAATCTATTCTTTGTTTTCTACACCGAAATTGATTTGTACTTTTCAAGAAACTACCTTCGTATTCAATGCCACAATGCTCTTACATAACTGTTAAAAGCACGAAGCATTAGTTGACACAGAAAAAACACTCGTTCATTGTACGAAAACAATACAAAATTCTACTAATATTAGTGATTGACTGACAGAACTTCTATATCGACTTAGTATGTAATTGAAAAAAAAGCGCAAACCACGAGGAGTTGTTCAGATTTTTTTTTAATATTTCTGAAATGAGGTTCGAACCTGTATTTTTGGGAAGACTTGTTATTGAATCCGTGGTTGATCTCACTAAGCCATGGTGACTCGTTAGAAGTTACTTGATTAATGAGTATGAACTTATAACTCTCGATAGCGCTTTAATTTTTATTTTGGGATAAATCGATGATTCCAGGCCACCCAAGCAGCAAAACCAACATGTATGAGTATGATTGAAGAAAAGCAGTGATAGGTTGGTCTTCACAAAATTCATTTCGTGCATTGTACAAAAAGGTGTAATGACAGCAGTTCACCAGATGACAAGCATAAGGAATGTTTCATACAAATTACGAGGAATTTATTCTATGAACAAAATCCATGTTTACGAAACAAGGGAAAGCTAATTCACGAAAATAAATTTTCAGTGCATATACTGACAAAGCAAAACCGCAAAAACATCGTTTTTTTTACTCACCGTGCTCACACCGTTTCAAAAGAATTTTTTTAATAGTTGTTCAAATAATAAGTGGTTAGCTTTTAACAAACATACATTTTGAGTTTTGGTGGTTTATAGCTTATGGTTTGTGTCCTCTTAACTTACCTTCAGTTTAATTATTTTCTCTGTTTTATCTAAACAGGAAAATCATGCATAACTTTACAAACCGACGTAAGTTGCGATTGTAAGCAAGCTGTGATTTTTGTGATAAATTGTTGCTATTTGCTATTCGTATTAAACACGAGTAATAAGAAATAATTTAGGAAGTTTTATTCATCAATGACGAAAAGGAATTCATATGCGTTCTATCTGCTACTCCTCAATATTTTTAAAATAGTTCAGATACACTGGTGCATCTGCGTTTTGAAATTTGAACCGATTTATCTGAAACACGATCTGTCGAAAAGGTATAGTGTCGTGGTATCAAGTGGAGTGTATCTGAGTAGTATATAACAAAAACGGTGCATTATTGAATGTTATTAAAATTGTTGTTCAAATTCGAGAAAAACCATCATTTTGCATAATTTTCTCTTCGTGGTTATTGCAGCGGCATTTATTTAGTTTTGTTCGTTTGTTTCTTTTAATTACATTTATGCACTCACCAGCAGAGCACTTTTCCGAAATCAAATTTAGAATGTGAAGTAATGAACATCGACTTTAATAGTAGCTTTCTTCTGGGTTTATGCGAGTGTTCTCGACTTGTTGTGGTATGTATTTGATTGATGAATTTCCTACCAATGAACCTATTCAACTTAGTATTGTTTTAAAATCGAGTGCTAACCGAGTGCTTATGTATGTATTCTATCCGGTGATCCGTTTTGTTACAAACATTCTTCTATTCATGAACACGCGCCGAACCATCGCACATAAATTCAGCGCGTTTTTTTTTCCCATAGAAACGGATAAAATCTTTGAAGGGGGGTAGCTCTCGAATCTTCCGGTCCGCCTTTAAGCATCTTGCTATGAGGTACCAGGTGGGTCTCCACTGGTGGACTGCCTGCCAATCTGCCAAATTTGGAAGACGTCTACATTGAGTTATCTCAAATTATAATAATCCGTCCACTATATCACAATATATTGGGATTGGTTGAGCAGATTGGTGATAATGAAATCATTTGGTATAGGAACCAGTCTCCCCCGGTTGGTGCTAAACGGATGAGCCTAGACATCAATAGAAGCATAAAGTTGCCAGAGGGCACGAAATGCATCTACGCACTCTTATTTTTACCAAATCCCTCAATCACAAATTTAAACGGATTATAATAGATTGTTCTTAAGAAGCCTCTACTTGATTGCTACAGTTGTAAAAATTGAAAGTTTATGAAAAAGAGTATGGCTTCGAGCATCGGCTGTGAAAGGTTGTGTCGATGCTTAATTACGCACTATTTTGTAATCGGGCATGGCGCGTTTCGTATAGTTTCGGTTATCTATAATTCAGCGATGCGAGTGATCGAGTGAGCATAGAAAAAAAAACTACAAAAATGCTTCATGGTGAGATGTGGTGGTTCGCCGGGCTGGTGGACTGGTGGTGAGGATCAAAATTAATTTTCATCCATAATATTGGTTTGCTATACTTGCCGTGTCACTTGGATAAAGTAAGCCACTATACCTTTTTGTGAGTGGCTCCAAAACCATCCTTACTATTGGTTTAAATCGGTTCAAATCGGATTTCCAGCATTATAGAGAATCTTTTTGTTTTTTCAATGAAAAACCACCACCACACTTTGTGAGTGGCCCCAATAGCATCCTCACTGTTGGTTTAAATAGGTTCAAATCAGAAATCGGTACTAATATTTAAATATTTCACTAAACGCCGCGTGAATTCAGCTTATCGTTTACCAAAAAGAATCCTGCTGCCACCCAATCCTGTTATCCAACATCCCAGTGAAAGTGCAGAGGCGGTCTCGGCTTCCAATAAAACGAGTATCACGTCGACACATTCCTACCCAGTATTGCCTTAGTTTGGGACGACCTTTTTTCACACATTGAGGATGTATGCTAGTCTCAGCCATCATCTGTTGTTTCTCTGTGTTATAACAACTGATCTGGCAGCAACGGAGTAGCAACCTTGGGCGGTCAATCATGCTCATTATCTTGCTCATGCTCATAGAAAGGGATAAAATCTTTGAATAGGATAAGACCACTGCAACTTCTCGCACTGATTAGCATGCTGTCTTGCTTTCTCACACGCTTATCAAATTACTGGTCTGAAAATCGGATACGATTCGTCTCGTTTCACCTGAATTAGATCGTAGCATGTGCTCCATTAATATCTCTTGGATACAAAAACAATATTTCAAAATACTGAATCAAACTGTAAGATATGATTAACATATATTCTCAATAATACGAAACTACAAATTGTAATTTTTTTAAAAACAATTTTTTCATTGTAACCTATTTTTCTCCAGAACAACCCACTGTGCACTAGATAGCATTTTTAGTCAGCTATAACATAAGAATAATTAAAAAATTATTGATATGTAACTTTTAAGGGAAAATCTATATTTTAGTTCAAAACACAAAAACCAAACTTTTTTTTACCGTGCATATTTTTTCCATATAGCACCAACAATTGTTTAAAACTTCGCCGAAGACACCAAACCAATCGGACAAACCGTTTCCGAGATACAATTTTTTGAAGATATCATGTGCATTTTTCATAGGCCCTTCTCATAAGTAAGGCTAGATTCAAAATGGCGAACCAAGTATGCAAAACGGCGTTTTTCTTCCCCAAAAACTTGTATGCAAGGTTTCATGCAAATCAAAAAATATGAAAATTACTCGTTGCTGAAATGATATGGAACCGCTCAGTTAACATTACTAGAGATATTTTTTAGGTTGGGTTTACTATTTCAAAAAAATCTCATGGATGTCCGCTTTTTGCGCCTTTTTGCTACAACTTATTACAAAATCGAGGCGACTTCGCGCTTTTTCATTGAGGTAAAGGGACAATCTCACAAACATTAAAAACAAATAATCAAAAATTGAAACAAACATTAAAAATCTAAAAATAAAATCAAAAAATAGGGGGGGGGGGGGCAACGGCCCCGCCCCTCCCTCTGGCTATGCCTATGAACTGAAGTCTCTATTGTGTTATATTTAAGTTCAATTAACGGCTCTGCAGGCAATATGTGTATTCCGGGCACGTGGAATAGCGCAGAAAAATCATTTTCATTGAAATATGTCCAACGATTTTTACCGAAATACGTCTGAAAATGGGGATTATCTTCTAAATCTCATCGATTGTTTCGTCATGATAGAACGTGACAGAATTTTGGTCACCGCTGTTACAAGCACATTCATTGATATAATGGCAAGGTGTGGAATGGCTGCACAATGAAGATCCGGTCTGTTGTCGACGGCCATTGGTGAAACCGGCCTGATAACTTCGCACGAACTCATTTACTGTTCATAATAGACGACGGAAAACGATCTGAGATAGAATTTGGCAGGCGGCATTTAGGATTGTGATCACTCGATAGTTCTCACGTCACCCTTATTGTAGATGGGGCATATAACTCCTTGCTTCAGCGCCTCCGGTAGCTGTTCGGTTTCCCAGATTCGGACTATCAGCTGATACAGATAGATGGATAGCTTCGGGCCCAGCTTGATGATCCTAGCTGGCCACCTTGTTATTCTTCTTAAACTTCTCCCAGCATGGGAGCTGGTTTGTTCCCTACCGTCTGCCTGGGTTCTAACGTGTGAAAACATAAGCAATACTCCGGAAGTCGCAAGACTTCAGAGGGCTCTTGCAATGGATCATATGATTGAACTTGGGAATCTGAAAAATGAGGATGGAGTTGTTACAAAAACTCCTAGTGAAACGATAAAGTTGATTATGGAAACACATTTTCCTGGATCAGTTTTGTGTGTAGAACCAACCAGAGATGGATCACTTGAAGGTGAAAGAAGTTTTACAAGGACATCTCAAATGTCTGTTGGAACAAAAAACGCCGCAAATGACTTGGCTGATAAAATCTTTAAGAAAGCCAGGGTAGAAAATGCGCTGAGATCTTCTCAGCCTTACAAATCTGCAGGAATGGACGGGATATTTCCAGCATTACTTCAAAACGGCGAAGCAGTGTTGATCTCGTTATTAATTGAGATTTTTAAGGCAAGTTTAAGACTCCACCATATTCCAACTTCATGGACACAAGTAAAAGTTATCTTCATACCTAAAGTAGGAAAGCGAGACAAGGCGCATCCTAAATCATACAGACCCATTAGTCTTTCATCAGTACTATTAAAGACTATGGAAAAAGTGTTGAATGATTATATCAATTCAAATTACACGAACAAGCATCCACTATCTGAGTTCCAGTTTTCTTACCAGTCTGGTAAGTCAACAATTACGGCGTTGCACAGTGTGGTTTTAAAGGTAGAAAAAGCTCTATCGGTAAAAGAAATAGCACTTTGTTCTTTCTTAGATATTGAAGGCGCTTTCGACAACGCTTCCTATTCGTCTATGGCTCGTGCTATGAAGAAAAGGAACTTTGACATGAACATAATTAACTGGGTTTATACCATGCTTGCAAAAAGAGAAATCACTTCAGAGCTGGGAAGTTCGTCTAACTATTAAAGTACGAGTAACGAAAGGTTGTCCCCAATGAGGAGTCCTCTCGCCACTAATGTGGTCGTTAGTTGTAGACAATCTTAGAGGAAAAATTTTTCGAGGTTGTAGGTTTTGCAGACACTATATCGTCTGCGAGAGAGAGAGGGAAAAATTTAACAACATCATTTCAGAAAGAATGCAATGGGCCCTAAAATTTACCCAGTCTTGGTGTATCAAGGAGGCCCTGAGCATTAATCCATCAAAAGTAGTAATTGTACCTTTCACTAGGAAAAGGAAGTTTAGTCTAAAAGCGTTTCAGCTAGGAGGATTCAAGATTCATCTTAGTGAACAGGTTAAACACTTAGGAGTGATGCTGGATGCCAAACTGAACTGGAATGCTCATCTTGAGTGTGTGATCGGTAAGGCAACCAGTGCTTTCTGGATATACTCAAAAACATTTGTGTGTGTGTCTTTACAATCAATCTCTCACTGACCGGCAGTGCTTTTATGGAAGAAACTTGTCTACATTTCTTCAATAATTTACATGTGATTACTATGTGCAAACATTTTTAGCCCTGAAGATTGAAGGTGACAGCTCTATTGAAAATCCAACGACCCATTTCAAGAATGCTGTTCCTACACGTACATTCTGAGGTCATTTTCATATACAATAAGGCCCGCATGAAAATTTTCACACATCAAATGGATATGTGAAGAGTTTTCACACTTCCAGGAACAAAAATTTAAATTCTTGATCCTGGCGTGTATATGGTTAAGGTATATTTTTGATAATATAAAGTGACCTCACCAATGTTCCTTATATGATGCTGGAAAGCTCGTCCGGATACGGGAGCGGGTCACTAAAAACACAAAAAAAAAACAATCCATCTCAAGAAACACGACCATAACACTTTATGAGAGGGATTCCATTCACAACGTCCTACGCAAAGCACTCTGAAAAACTATAATTTCACCATTTATTTTAGTTGAATAAAGGAATATTTTTTAATTTTATTTCCACGAGAACGACGCAGCAAAAGCATAATACGTCATTTTCAAAGCACGGCTTGCTGCGATCTGTTTTCCAATATGCTCAAGAACATTTGGCGCACAAAATGGGGTCTAAGACCAAAAATGATAATGATCACGTATAGATTGGGAAGTCGGAGGTCCCACTGTTCGTCATGGCTCCATAAAATTCTTCACAGATGGCTCAAAAATTGGAACAAAATCGGGAACAGGAATCTTCGGCCCTGGGGTAGAAATCTCAGTGGTGATGAGAAACTATCCAACGGTTATAAATAAATGTGTTAACGTTTGTCTGAAGAGGAAATATAGATATGCAAATATTTGTATTTTTACAGACAGCCAAGCGGCACTCAAAGCGTTAAGTAATTATAAATGCTCATCCAAACTTGTCTGGGAATGCATTCTTTCATTGCGAAAGGTGTGCCAAGAGAACTCGGTAAATTTATTCTGGGTTCCGGGACACTGTGGCATTGAAGGCAATGAAAGGGCAGACGAGCTTGCTAAACAAGGTTCAAATGCACAGTTTATTGGCCCAGAACCATTCTGCGGTATATCATACTGTGCCATAAAAATGGAATTAAAATCTTGGGAAGAGCAAAGGGTGATGACCAATTGGTTGGTCACCACAAAGTGTGTTCAATCGAAAAGGTTCTGTCGTTTCTGTAACATGGAACGTGAAACTTCGGAACTGCTCTGCAGTTGTGATGCTTTGTACAAGAGCAGACTTAAATTTCTGGACAGTGGCTATATGCAATCTAAAGAAATTTGGACTGCAAATCCTGGAAAGGTGGTGGGTTTTATAAACTCAATTTTGCCTGACTGGGAGACGCGTCTTAGGCTGGTCACTTGACAAATGGTGATCTAGCTTTAAGATGCGAATTAGAATATAGAATAGTAAACAGGGACATACCACAAAAGTTCAGCTCAGTGGACGCAGTGGTTCGACGCCCCGAAAAAAAAAACGGCAGCAGGTAGTCAGTTTAAATGGGGGAAACGTCACACCCTGTTCATGTATTATCTGGAGTTTCCCGAGACTCACATCTAGGACCTATACTTTTTATTATGTTTGTCAGTGATATTTCTTACCTTCTTAAACAGGTAAAAATGATAATCTATGCTGACGACATGAAACTTTTTATGGAAACAAATAATGACCAAGATTATAAGATAACTTATGTAAACCAAACATTAATATTTGACAAATGGTGCAAAAAAAGCTAACTAAAAATAAACGTTAAGAAATGCAACTTCAACACTCTCAGTAGAAAACGAAATACACCAAAAATTACTGTTTCTAACGAGTATTCAATAAAAAAAAATGAGAATGATTCAATACCTTTCTGTAATTAAAATAAAGAGCGTAAATTTTTTTCTCTCCAAGAGAATTGCTCTCTGGACTCCCTAGAAATGGGCGGCATGTTTCTTTTCGCTCGGGTGCTGTCAGTTCAATCGAAGTTGGCGTCGAAACAGCAAGCACTCCGCGAGCGTGTTTTACGGTTTTACGAAACGCACTCATTTACGATCAAACAATTGTACGTTGCATATGTGTGGTCTATTCTAGAGTATTGTAGTATCATATGGTCTCCTCTTATGAAAACACATGAAGAAAGATTAGAATCAGTGCAAAAACAGCTTCTCTTGTATGCCCCGTAAATTAGACTGGACAACATTTCTACTTCCATCTTACGAAGCACGATGCATGCTTATAGACATTCAAACCCTCAAAGAACGAAGAGGATTTACCATGATCTCTTTTGTTAACGATCGCACATCGCATTTCTTCCCCTAAATTATTATTTAGTCTAAATTTCGACACGGCATTTGAGGAATCGGAAGTTGTTTGCATTGAATAACAATCGGACAAACTATGCGAAATTTTGACCGATTAATTGAATGATGTCTCTCTACAATCTTGTTGGTGAATCAATTGACTCAACTATGTCTGTAGTAACCTAGGTCATTATTTTATTTCTAGGCGATCTCTATGAAGATTGATATGAAGGCTGACGAAAAAAAAAACAGCTCATCCAAATGATTCATGATTTCGTGTCTTTCTATTACGGCGGAAAAGTAATTTATGACATCATGAACATTGTTCATGGTGTATATTTATAGCAAAAAAGTACGCAATATTCATGCGCAGAAGGTGGAGTTCCTGAAACATAATTTAAGTGACAACGCACAAACAATCCTAAAGCTTCGGTAGCACACATTTTTGGTGCCATGAATTCATGATCAAGGTTCGTAGATCGGACTTCTTACTACTTGGCCTTTTCGATATGTAAGATATGGAACAATAAGAATCCTGATATTTATTCGTATGTGTGTGTATATACAACGCTCACCGTCCGGCAGTGTTTTTATGGAAGAAAAATATTTGCAGATAAACGAACGGACTGTCGACTCGACAAACATTTTTAGCCCGGGAGTTGGAAGGTGATAGCTTTGTTGGGTTCCAGTGACCCATTTCAGAATGCCTGGATACTCACGTCCATTCCGAGGTCACCTTCACTTACAACAAGTCCCGCACTTCCATCATCAAATCTTATTGTTTTGAGGATGGCACGTATTTAGCAGTATCGTTCAAATTTAGTTATAATCTAATTAAAGGGTGTCCACGATGAAATTTCCACACTATGAAATTGCTCTAACTTTTTAACCGTTGGGTAGAATTTAATGAAAATTTGGGTGGATTTAGTTCATAGTGCATTATTTACATCCTGCAAGTCCTGTGATCAAAACTCGCGGAAATGGAGTCGAAAGAACAGCTCGTGCGTGATAAAATCTTGCGCATTCATCACGAGAACAAGGATCTCTCGCATCGTTCCATCGCTAAAACGTTGGGAATCGCGAATTCCACGGTGTCGCGAGTGAAGCCCCGATCGGAAGCCCAGAAGTGAAGGAAAAAGTATTCCGTACAACACCAAAAATCACAACCGCGTAGTTGGGGCCTTCAACCGAAATCCGAACGCCTCCGTTCGGGATGTGGCTAAGAAGCTGCACCTAAGCCGAAGTTTTGTCCAGAAGGCCAAAACTAAGGCTGGGCTTCGAAACGTTCAAGGTACAAAAAGGCCCCTAATCGCGACAAGAAGCAGAACAAGTCCGCCAAAACCCGCGCCAGGAAGTTGTACCTCAACATGCTGACGAAAGTTGAATGCTGCATCATGGACGACGAAACATATGTGAAGGCCGACTTCAAACAGATACCCGTTTTTCACGGCCAAGGATAAGTTCAGCGTTCCGGAGCATGTCCGCACTCAGAAGATGTCCAAATTTGCGAAGAAATTCCTGGTTTGGCAAGCCATCTGCACGTGCGGGAAGCGGAGTGCACCTTTCGTGACCCAGGACACGATGAACGGACAGGTGTACATAAAAGAGTGCCTCCAGAAGCGGCTGCTTCCTCTCCTGAAGGCCCACAACGTCCCAACAATCTTCTGGCCGGATTTGGCCTCATGCCACTACTCCAAGGTCGTGCTGAAGTGGTATGCGGACAATAAGGTCAATTTCGTGCCGAAAATGTTCAACCCTCCCAACACTCCGGAGCTCCGCCCCATCGAGAAGTACTGGGCGATTATGAAGCAGCACCTTCTTAAACGACCTAAGGTAGTGAAGACAGTCGAGGAACTGAAGAAAGTATGGGTTTACATGCAAACAACGGTTGATTCACAGGTTGTGCAGAATCTTATGGCCGGGGTTAAGGCCAAGGTGCGGGCATTTGCGTATGGACTGTAAATAAAATACGAGTTAAATGGTAAAATGAAGTTTAATAGTTATTTCTCAATCCCTGAAAATTTGATGGCAATCGGATGAAAACTCGAATTTTGCGAATCAATTTTGTGTGTGGCAATTTCATCGTGGACACCCTTTACGCGCCGGGCCACCACCAAACACCATATTTCCTATACCCCCAAAAACCAAAAAATTCCCTCCACCAAAATTTCCAACCGGGAATCTAGGGATGGAAGCTACACATTGAGTTGTTTTGACCACCGAAAGCTCCTCCCAAGGCAGAAAAACACCCACCACCGCCAGGCCCTTTCCGCGATCATGAGGATTCTAGGATTATTTTTAATGTGATACGTGATACGGACGGCTTTACGGAAGTCCAATGATCAGGTATCATATCGATGTTTATGCACTGGTAATTTGCTAAACTTCGATTCTGCGAAGCTTGATGCTAAGGTCGGAGTGCAACGGGATGAGTTCCTTTGTCTCTTCTCCTGCCCTTGTTTGGCGGTTCGATGCTGCAATAGAAAATAGCAAGTCAAGCCGAAACTGATGGGTTTATGCAACGCATTGCTTGTGTCCAATTGTTCACACACGAGAGCTCATGTAATAGCGTGCGGTTTGTTTGACAAAAGCAACCTCAAAAGCAACTCTGAAAATGCTCGCGATAAGGTGCTGTCTTGCCCCTTGTCGGGAATCGAACCCAGAACCCTCTTGAATGTTGTTGCTTTGAAGCTACTCCTACACCAATAAAGCTATAGGAGGACTCGTGTATTTAGCTGTTGCCTTCTGTTTGACTCGGCCACTATAGTTTATGGAACCAATCGGAACAAAACAAACTGCTTGCGGTAGAAAGCAATTTGAAAATTGATTTTGGCAGCAAGTCAGGCAAACGGCGTCCAAAACACCTGATTGAACCAGCAATAGTAAACAAACATCGGGAAAACTACACTCATTACAATTTGAGCACACACTTCTAACTGCCAAAACTAATTTGAAATTCGTGGAGAAAAATAACGCAGTAGAAACAATCAACACGTCAAAATGACTGCGTGGACTGCTTTGATCCTTCCAAAAGAATTCCTTTGATGCTCGTTTTTCAAACTGAGATGCTTAGTTCCCGGAAAATCTGTTATTGATTTCTCAATTCCCGAATAGTGGAAAATATTTATCATGAGCCCCCGGCACGAACTAGTCTAAGTAAGAACTGATCTTTTTCCTTCAACTTGTATCGGGACGCAATTATCACGTCCTTAACAGCTATAATTATAATCGTGTCGGTCAGCTGATTAACTAATGCTGTCATTATATCTGAAAAAAGGAAAAACGCACTTCCCAAGAACGATATTTCTATCGTTCTAGATCATGTTGTCATGTTGTCAAAAGAAGCACAACATTATGCGATATAATGCACACTCGATTCGACGCTAAAGGAAAAAGAAAACCTCGAAAGTAACCCTAATTTCAGTAGCGAGCATTGCCATTTTTCGCGCTATAGTAACGATAAACGTCGCAAAGTTCCGCTTGCATCATACTCACTCGCTGTCGCCAATAATGGAAGAGCCAGTGACATCATTTTCCTTCGGGACACTATCCAACCACAAGATGCCATTTAGGGCCAGTACCACGTCCTTGTTTTGTGCTGAACCGAAGCGACAAACGTGACAAATTACGTTCTTGAAACCGTTTCCTTGGCATTCTGATGCTTATTTGAACTGCACTGGCATTGCAGATGGAAGCAGTAAAACAACTCGGAACGATTTCAAATAAAAATGTTAATCTCTTCGACACGTTGCTAATCGCTTAAGTCAAAATACTACAGCCATGTTTCCTCCTTATTGAATGATTCATCTTCAAATCGGTGGTTCACTACAAATGACGTTCATTGGAATCGAAATTTGCACCGTCTGTGGGCATAATAAGCAGGATGAAAATTTCTTTAATCTTGACGTTGTAAATTGTGAACGTAACAAACAGGATAATTGGAAGTGAGAGAGCTCCAGCCAAAAAACACATTCATGTAACCGAGATGATTGATCTGTTTGTTGTTTATCATGCACGTGCGAGATAATATTCCCTTTCATGTTTGACAGCGATACGCAGCTTGTCAAAATTGAAATGGAGCTGACTCGATTTAAAGTTGAAAATGAAAAAAGCAATGTCGAAGTATTCAATGGTTGCTTTGATTGTAAAACACCAAATCATCAGTGCGTACAAATTACTTCACACCCAGGGTTGAAACCGGTTTTTGCTGAATCACCTTTACTGTCACACTTTGATAACTCTAGTTTGCTGAAAATGCATACTCATGTAAATAAACATCACGACACAGATGGCTGAGCTGAAGGTCGACTCATAAAACCAACTTCAAAATACATCACTAACGTTTAATCTCCGGCGAAAAAATGTTTACAACGACGATAACAAAGTTTACCGGCATCGAATTTTATCGTGACACTGGTAGCAATCAGAACATTGTTTCTTTTTTCGCTTAGCAACCATTCCCAACTGCCAGGTGAGCGAACAGCGTGAAAGTTAAAAAGTTGCATCTAATAGAATACAACATTATCGTTGTAGTAAATTTTTCTGTACTTCATTGTATAGCCAGAAAAGTTTCTCGCAGTTTAACACCATCCCTAAAGCGTAAACATTTTTGCAAAACTTCAGCTCCTTTTTTACTCATCAACCATCATTTTTACTACCACAATAAAGTTACGTTGCATCTGATGAAAGTGCTAGGCGCGGGGAGTTAAATTGTTTAAGGTTATATCGTCTCCCTTCACACTTGTTTTTGTTAGGACATCGAACACTCAACAACCGACAGCTCCCAGAGTGCAATACATGGGTGGGGAAAAGGCTCCAACCTCCTGCCTGATTGGCGGCGACACTTGTGACTTTTCAAACGATTCTTTTTTAAACTCATTCGTAAATTTCAATCGATGATGAATGGCGCTCAAGCGGAAAGGGGAGGTCCCATTCAAATCAGTAAACATTGGTCAACGAGTTTCCACCACCGGCAGCTGCAGCAGTTGTTGTTCTTTCACACGACGTCTGTTTGATTAGGCAGCAGCCCAGCACACAGAAGAGAGAAAGCGGAAAAATCAAGCTGTGTGGTTTGATGTCGTTTCCATGTATGTTTCCCATGGCTTGCTTGCATTTCCTTCTTCAATGCAGCTGGTCGAGAAAGAGTAACAATATGAAGCAATTGAAGATAAGGGTGGTCAGTTGAATCGGTTGGGAATTTAACTGGGCCATTAGTCTGAAGTTGGTTTGCTAAGTGCATCACGGCGGAGAATGATGCGCACCATGCGTTTCCATCAATTTGAGGTTGAGTAGCTTAGTTGCATGGTATTTTGATCTAGTGGGGTTTGAACAGTGAGCAAACGAAATATTCTGACTGCGTCCTGGGCTGCAAAGTATCGAGAAGCTATGCAACACTCTCCTCATTTGATTCATGTACATTTAAACTGTTGGAAAATTATCTTCTCCTCTGGTTTACCAGTTTAATTAAAAGGGGTTTGGAAAATCAATTCAAGTTGGCTGAATGAACAGTTCCGAAAAACTTCTGATTTAATTAGCTGAGTAAAAGTAGCTGTTGAATTGTTGCTCAACTCTCCAAACGGATTTTAAAAACATTGAGAGGATCTCTTTGTTTACTGTACTAGTACTGATAGTACTGATCAATACTATTATGTTCTGTTGAAGTTTGGTTTATCCGTTAGAGAGTTTTATACTAGCGCAGTATTTAATGAAAGAGATAGGGTCATTGTTAACATATCGGTCAATAAGTCCCAGGCCTAACTACCAGATGGCGCCAGTAATAAAATATCCAGATGATTTTTCAAAAGAACCAACCATCAAAAGATTACTGTCAAAATTTCATGACCTTTGGTTTATTATTTATCGAGTTACAGTAGTTTAAGTGACGCTACTTTTGTGATTCTCAAAAACGATGGATTCAAAGCAATTTCGTGTGTTGATATATCATTGCTTTTTGATGGGAAAAAACACCGTTCAAGCACAAGCTTGGCTTGAAAAATATTATTCGGACTCTGCTCCATCGAAAACAATCATCAAACGATGGTTTGCCAATTTCAAACGTGGTCGTACGGACACCGATGATGCTGAACGGGTCCACCAAATGAGGCAGTTATTCCGGAAAATATTGAAAAAACCCCGAAAATCATCATGGGCAATCGCAAAGTGAATTTGCAAGAGGTAGCTGACACTCTGAAGGTATCAAAAGGTAGTGTTTACACCATCATACACGAACATTTGGGCATGAAAAAGCTGTTTTCCAAATGGGTGCCGCTTACAGCAGAGCAAAAACAACAACGAGTCGATGATTCAAGGAGCTGTTTGGAGATATTCACGCGAAATAAGAAGGAGTTTTTGCGTCAATACATCACAATGGATGAAACATGGATTCACCACTTCAGTCCGGAATCGAATCGGCAGGTTTGTTGGATCGTTTGAAGGCCAAAATCGACCAGAAAAGGCCTAATTTGAAGAAGAAAAAGGTGCTCTTTCACCAAGACAATGCACCGTGTCACAAGTCAATAAAAACAGCCGCAAAAATGGTCGAATTGGGTTTCGAATTGCTACCGCACCCACCGTATTCTCCAGATATGGCCCCCAGCGACTACTGGTTCTTCGCAGAACTCAAAAAGATGCTCCGTGAAACGAGATTTGGCTCAGCTGAGGAAGTGATTGCTGAAACTGAAGCATATTTTGAAGGTCTCGATAAATCGTTCTACACCGGTGGCATCGAAAAGCAAAAGAAACGTTGGAATTATTGTATCACTCCAAAAGGAGATTATATTGATGGATAAAAATGAATTTTGGCAAAAAAAAAGTTGTTTTCCTACTCAGGCCCGGGACTTATTGGCCGATGTGTTACTCCGGAAAAGTTGAGCGAGAATTAATCACCAGAGATTTAAGTTAGAGAGAGTTGGAGTTTTAAATTCTGTCTGTATTTTTCTCCCAAAATTTGAGCTCTTTTGGTTGCAAACTCGAGCTGCATTGGCCCTTTGAAGTTTATATGATTGCTATGGAAAACAAAACATTATGTTCTCATCATACATTTACATTTTTATTTAATAGATCCATCTGATTTCAGGATAAAGATGTACGTAGGGGAGTTCATTTAATTTAGGGGATTGAAACATAGACTGAAAGTTGTTCGAACTTCTCAAGTGAGTGCTACTATTGTCGGCAAGCTGTTTTCTCTCCATAATGCGTATGCATTGCTCAGTGTGGAAAATATTGTTAAATAGCAAATAGCAGCAATTTTGGACAAGGAGCTGTACGTTCACGGATATAGTTGTTCTATAAACCATTTTATTAGACAGTAACTACACAGAAAAAAATAATTAATTTTAACAGGCGCGTAAAATTTCCCTCGTTTAATTCCAAACCAAAGGAGGCGTAAACAGCGAAATTGTTTGCAATCTTTCATGTGCCATACAACAATGTTTGCAAACTTTCATACAACAGGCTAGATTCAGGCGTTATCTGGCTTAAATTTACATGCAAAATCCCATTACTTTCTGCCAAATCTAGCATTCCCTTTATGTGCATTAGATAACGTAGAAAACTCAATGTTTCTTTTTATCTGTGTAGTAATAGCTTCTGCTTTATATTGAATCTTTCGATATTCAAATAAAAACATTATTATGAATATTCTAACACTTCATTCCGCTAGCATTTACTGCTCAATGAATGATGATCAAAGCAAGCGCTGCACAGAAAAAAATAATTAATTTTAACAAGCGCGTAAATTTCCCTTCGTTTAACTCCAAGCCAAAGGGGGCGTAACCAACAAAATTGTTTGCAATCTTTCATACAACAGGCTAGATTCAGGCGTTATCTGGCTTAAATTTACATGAAATATCCCATTATTTTCTGGCAAACTTAGCATTCCCGTTATGTGTATTAGATAACCACACAGATAAAAAGAAACATTGAATTTTCTGCGATATCTAATGCACATAAAGGGAATGCTAGATTTGTCAGAAAATAATGGGATATTTCATGTAAAGTTAAGTCGGATAACGCCTGAATCTAGCCTGTTGTATGAAAGACTGCGAACATTGTTGTATGGCACATGAAAGATTGCAAACAATTTCATTGAATACGCTTCCTTTGGCTTAGAATTAAACGGGGGGAAATTTTACGCGCTCGTTAAAATTCATTATTTTTTTCTGTGCAGTCTTTTAACGTTTTGCAGCAAGAACGGGCGATTCAAATTCTTTCTCACAATCCGAAAAGTCCCCGTCTTATTCCGAAACGGCATCCGAAAGCGAAGAATTCGATATCCACGTACCATGGAGCCACAAAGCTCAGTAGTACAACTGATAGGTAATCAAATTGAGTACATTATTGTGGTAGGTGAAGTTGATGAGAAACAAGCATGAGTCAGAGTTTGAATGCATCATTATTTGTTCAGTCAAATTACCGTGAAGTAAAGAGGAAATAACATCACAGCAAGCAGGAATTTAAATCACGTTGCGTATAAACACAAGCTACACACTACCAAAATGTCATGTAAATTTCAGACCCCAGAGACCGACACATGCAAGCGTCCTTTGGCACATAAGAATGAGTTGAGAGATGAGAAAATAAATTCAACCAAACACATCTTTCGTCGAACTGCGTATGTGTCAGTTCCAGGAGACATAATTTTACACGAAATCTTTCCTTACGTTCCCCGACTTTTTACACACATGAATTACGCCTCGTGAAAAATTCCTAATTTCTAAGTGTGTACGTAAGCTTGTATCGCGATTCTAGAGAAGAAATTTTAAATGTAACGGACTAGTTTCACATATCGGATGGAGAGACAGCATTTAGCCGCGACCAAGACTGGCTTGTGAAAGTTGGGTTGCCTTAAACGAAGAGGACAAATTCCCTAATGATAAATGACAATTAACTTTTGTATTCCAGAGCATAAGATAAATACATTAACGTTCCACTTTTAGTATGAAACTGCGTAAAAAAAGACTAAAAAGAATTGATTAATTTACATGCATAAACATTTTAAATTACTTCGATTTTGTTTGCATGTGTTACCTTTTCATCCAATGGTCAAAATACAGTTTTTAAAATGTTGAGTATTTACACCAAAAATTGTGATTTTTTTTTGAAAAACTGCCATATGATTACTTTTTGCCCAAAACGGAAATTGTGATTCGAATTAGATCGATAAGTTGTTCCGTTCTGGAATTGTCGCCGAAAACAAACCGTGCAAAAAAAAAAAAACGTGAAAAAGAACTTAGTGTACTTAGGCAGGGAATCTTATACCCATTTCCGGTACTGGTATCTTTTTATGGAATCTCCTCCAAAGATCCCAATGTGTAGATAGGAGTTTGACTAATGCCGATATTTTGTTAGTGAGTTTATTCAGTCATTGTAAGCATGTTGAGGGGCAATTCAGCAAAGACTTGAGTACATCTAATGTTTCATTTCATCAGAGTAACGAGGGTTAAGGCTTGCCCACAATAGATATGTTTACGTTCCGTTGACGTAAATTTGACAGAAATTCTATGGGAAAACTGTCAAATTCACGCAAACGCATCCGCAACGTATCAATTGCGGGCTAGCTAAATTACTTAATTACTCTGTTTCGACCATGCGCATGACCATGGTTAGCCGCCCGCGATTGCTACTTCGTTATTGCCAGATAAACTGTTATCACAGAGAGGACCAACAGATAATGCTAGGGACTAACATACATTCTCAATTTGTAAAAACTGGTGATCGTTTAGAAGACAATACCGGGCCGGCCTCGCCCGATTGCAGGTCAAATAAGAAAAGGGTAGGAAGATGTTCACGTGATACACGCTTTATTGGAGACCCAGAACATCTCTAAAGTTCCACGAGAAATCACTGGGATGTTGGATAACAGGTTTGGGTATCGTTTTGGAAAACGATAAGCTGGATTCATGCAACGTCTTGTAAAATATTTTAATCTTTGTACCGATTTCCGATTTCAACCGATTTATAACAACAGTGAGGATGCTATTGGGACCACTCACTAATGTGCAGGTGGTTTTTCATCTGGAAAACATGGTAGTTTTTAATAATGCTTGAAAGCCGATTTGGACCGATTTGGAAAATGGAATATTGGAGATCGAATAATATGGATCACAATTAATTCGACAAAGATTTTTCATTTGGGCCTAACTGACAAACGTAAACAATGGCTTGTTCCATAACTTACTCGTGGCACAAAGGCTGCCATGTAAGCCTCCAATTCTATCATATGAGTGAACTCTTCCTCTTCTAAATGATCGTGGTGGATTGATTAGGCGAGATTTGAATGACGAGATATTCGCGGAAAAAGCCATTGTTTACGTTTGTCAGTTAGGCCCTAATGAAAAATCTTTGTCGAATTATGAACCCCACCACCGGCTCACCACATCCGGCAAACCAGCACATCTCAACGGGAAACAGCTTTATTGTTGTTGTTTTTCTATGCTCACTCGATCGCTTGCACCGCCGAACAATAGATAATCGAAATAAACAATAATGCCATGCCCGATAACAAAACAGTTCGCAACAAAACATCGACACCACTAACGATAGTTAGTCTATTTTGATCAGATTTACTCTGTTCACTTTTCATGTTGCTCTGGTTGCTCATGCGTGAAACTTCAAAAGATTGTTTTTTGTTTATACTAATAGTGGTATCTAATTGTAATAACCTGAGAAACAGCACAGATTCGTAAAACTACACGCAGAAAAAAATACCATCATAACAAACATGTTACTGGTAAATCCAAACATAAACTAAGTTTATTCTGGCCGCAAAAATAAACTTTCACTATTTCAAACATATTCTATGATTAAAATCAAGTGGCATCAATGTTTGAAATAAAAATCATCTTATGTTTATTTTAAACATATTAATTATATGAACAAACGGACAAATTTTGGATTTTAATAGCTGCGTTCTAAATTTATTGTACTTATTCTATAAATCTTGGTTAGCTTAACTCTAGATTTGGCTTGAATCCTAACAGATTCCAGATTCAAGGAGTTTGATCAGAGTACCACTACTGGAATCGAGCAAATAGCCTTCCAATAAATGAGATTGGATTGGCTCATGTTGCGGGCATCGAAACCTTGCCTCGGCCTCACGTTCACGCTCAAATTCACCTACCCGATGAATGTATTGTTGAAATTACAATGCCTTGAATTTGATTCAAAAATTTTTATTTTCCTTCGAAGCATGCTGTCTTTTTACTTTAAACAATTCTTATGTTTCCAGTTGAACATCGATATTTTTAATTTAAATGCACAGAAACACAAGCGTTCACGAAAATGAAAACGGACCGTGAACTAGTTCACGTTTTCATGATTTTTACCCGAAAACATGAACTAGTTCCCGATTACGTGATTCAGTTCACGGTGTATATTTGCTTGTTCTCAAATTCATGACTGCTGTTCACGGATCCGGGAACGGATTTTTTTCCGTGTGGACGAAATTTGAATCCGTGTAAGATATTCAAGTTTGTGCGTGTGCAAACTATATACTTGTTTTAAATTACAAGACTCACATCAGCTTTTCAGCAGGTATTTAGTAATCTATTTTGTACCAAATCTCATTAATTTGGTCAATTCGTTACTGATTTCTGGTAAATAACATAACAAAGTTCGTCAAATTATCTGATTGAGAATTCGGTAAACAATCACCGACCTTGCAAATGGAAACTTAGTTTGTAAGCACCTCAGATGTACAAAAATACACAAAAACGGGGCAGTAACCTGGAGTTGTTCATCAAAACATATAAGCTAACAGTAGGTTTGATAATATGGATCGAAAAACGTGTAACCTAAATGTTCTTCTGCGTAAATAAATTAATGCATAAATCTATATAAATGAAAAGAAAATTGTGTCTATATGCCAGGATTTAACTCACGGACGAGTTGACGAATTTACAAGTTTTGTTTTGTTTTGTTGTCTTGATTCCCGATAAGTTTATGTGTACATAAAATTTGCAACAAACCTCAGGGATAGGCAGAAACAAATTGTAAAAAGACTGAATGTAAATTTTTTTCGGGTGCACGAGCGATTTAAAAAAAAATTGTAGTAGGCTGCTACGAAGTAGCTGACATTCTAATTCAAACAAGTGCCGTAGGTAAACAAATAAGAATTAAAAAGGATATGTAGTTTCAGTGGATTTCTAGTAAGTGAAGTGGTTAGTATTAGTTTCAGCTATTTTTAGCAGTAATCAAACTGAGTGAATTTGAACGAAATCCTAGTAGTAGGTTTGTAAATAGTCTTCAATTTTAAAATTCACTGTTGCGGTGGTTTTCAGTTCTGTGATCCAAGAACCAACCATGCCAAAAGCAAAGCGTATCAGCATTAGTCGCCCACCAAATTGAAGAGCAACGCAATAAGATGAATGAGCCTGCAAGGCTTCGTAACGCTGAAGCACGGTCATCAGAATCTGAAGATGTCCACGCATCGTGAAATGAGGTAGATCGATTGAGGAATGAACAAGCTCGGGCAGCGGTTAATCGGTCAGTCGGTGTCATAGAGAACAATCATTGGACCGTCGAGTACGCAGGTAAGCGAGCTTGGCAAATGTACATTTGCAAATGTTATTTGGGACATTGGATATCATTGAAGTTTGAAATGCGGCTTTGATGGCGAGCGTTAACTCTGAGAATCGAAGAAGCTCTTGTCAGGTGAGGACGTGTTTTTATAGCCGCCAAATTGTATTCGCTACAAAATGTCCCAAATGCCCAGAAACCTAGGAATAGGTCATCATGAACTGGAAAACATATCCTCGGCAAGAATGCGTATCGCGGAACGTCACGGAATTTCAATGGGAATTACGTACGAGTTCCAATATCTTCCGTTGGCACAGACCTACGCCCAAGTCGCAGGAACGCCGGAGAGGTTAGGGCCAATTGCGTGACCGGGTAACAGAAAAAAAAATCCGTACCCAGAACCGTAAACGGCAATCATGATAAACTCTGAAACTAACAAAATACTACGTGAACCGATTAACATTCTGAAAATGTAGTTTAGTTTTTGGAAACGGTTTTGTGTCCGTATGTGAAAACTGTTCAATTTCGGCAACCAAGAGACCAACCATTTTGGAGCTGTTGTACTCTATTAATTACGGAGCACACGTATTACCTTCACCTCTGCCAGGATGCGAAAGAGGACGAGCTCTCGACGAGTTGGAGGGATGTAAAGTTGTATGAAACCTCAAGCGGGTGAGATGCGAGCGGCAGGGGATGCGTCATATGGTCAAGGTGTATATAAAGGGTTGTTAAGGGACGATTCGTCATCCACTCAAAAACTTCAAGTTCACCTGTTTCCCGGAAAAACCAACTCGGACGTCGGCTTCAAAGAAGGTACATGCGTTTTCAAAATAGTCAAATGCGTTTCTTATGGATAAGGTAGGAAAAAATATTGGTAATGATAGTATTTTGGTAAAATATTCGGAGACTGCATAACCTAAAGCTGCTGAATACGTGTGGTATACAGATGTTAACGCACACTTTTCTGAACCCTTCGGCTCTTCTCTTGCCGGATATGATCGTATCGTGTGAGAACATTGCATCATATGTGATGGATTACTTTTCGTTTACACTATACAAGCATTGGAAAGTAATTTGGTGAGATCCTTTTATTACATTTTACTTCCAGATTGTTCAAAATTCAACAAGCAGATTTAAAAATTTGCAAGCTCAAATTATATTCAATTCTGCCTAACTCGAAGCGTATGGAACAATTTGTAAATCCCTTCCTTTCTCCCCACGTAGATTCGCAAAACGCGTCGTGATTCAAATTTCCGTTTAAATCGCAACGAGGTATTTGCTCCTTGTGATATTAATCCGATATTAATCTGTATCATGTGGGATCGAATTTCAGGAACGGACTAAATCCAGTTGACACGAGAATGTTCTGAATGGATGATTATGGCGTGTACGCCATTTGCGATGGGGTTTTCGACGTGTTTTCTCATATCGGTTGTCAATTATTGTCGTTTATCATCTAATTATTTTTTTTGAATAGTTTGTTGAAATGTGATTGTGATTTAGATAATAAATCGTTTGTGTAGGTTAGAAGGCGCTAAGTAGAGCTGATTAAGGATCCACAAAATGTAATATCCTAGGTTGAAGAACAGCCCGTTCAACTGAGATGCAGAGATGATTTACGTACAATGAAGAAAAATGTGTAAAATATGTGTCAAACAAACGGCTCAGATTCAATATTCAAGGGAAGCAACAGAACAACTATGACCTGAAGTTCTAGTCTGCAGTAAGCCTGTTTGGTGAGCTTGTGCCATTTTACTTAGTAGTATCATGTTTTATAGAAAACCAATCGTTAACTATCGGACATGCTGTCTCTATATGTCTCGTAGAGATGTGAATTCAATTGTGTTGTAGTTCAGCTCCTTTAAGGACAGATCCAGTTTTTTGTGTGTGTGGAGAAATCATAAAATTTGCAGTAATAGAATTAAACATACGATGATAGAGGAACTTTTATCCTTCACGAGGCATGGTTTCTAGTCTGGTTTGCTATTCCTCGCCTGGTGGCTGAAATCCTTGCACCCAGACCTTCTAACAACAGTAGTTTATTCAATGTCGCTACCGTATTACACCTTCTGCAATCAGATTGTCATTGGCACATCCCAGCATTGATTCATCAGAGCACTTTTCATCTCCTCTGCCTTTGTTTTTTCTCTAGATCTCTTTACTCGATAACTGCCTCCTTTGGCTATTAGAGCCGGGGGCTCATGTGTATTATTCGTTGGTGTTTGACTTTGTGTCGGCGTGACCTTTAACAAATATATTCAATTATTAAGTTTTTGAACAAGGATGTTTAAAACGACTGAATCTGCTTGAGAGCCTCGTGACGTTACCCTTAATCTATTTCTTTCTCTGTTTCCTAATGAGCTGTTCATTAGGCTCGAAATGTTCAACTTCACCGCTGCCGTGTATGCTGGATCTGGTGTCCCCTGTGGTGCCATGTTTTTGTGTAGTGATGCAATTAGGAGCGCAAATCTTTTGACAAGTTATCATTCATCGCCCGTACTTATATTCTTAGACATTCTTCTCTTTTCAGAGAGCGAGTAATGGCGCTATAACCATAAGTCATATGGGGCTAGGGCTATAGTTAATGCTTAGGCCCCAACCGTTTGAAGAGAAATGGAGCATCACTTAACCTTCTAAGACAAGATGCTCCCAACGACCATTTTGAAAGAAATTGAAAGTCAGTTTTTTCGTCGCTTGGATTTTGTCGATTGATGCTGAATTTGTGACGCTCTGATTGACTCCCGGATTATGAAACATAAGTAGAACTTTACTGTCAGACGATTCCGGTAAATTAATATTACACCGTGCGTTAAGGCCAGGATGTTAAATTTTACCGAGAAATTCGATAAAAAGATAATGATTTGGCAAATGGAAATGGTATAAATTCGATTTATCTATTACTTTATTTAGTTGTACACTTCCATTTTCAAATTAAACAGAGTATAATCAACAATCACAACTAACGATTTAAAATTGGCTCATTGTTGTAGAACCCAATGGTTCCAAGGGCACCTTGCACCTTGTACCTTGCAATACATTCTTGCGCTTTGCGGTACTAGAATCTTTTTTGATTCGCGGTGTTATTTTGACAGAATTTTTTTAAGGGTTCTTCGATGCGAGTTATGTTTTAGGGGTGACTCATTAAGCTTAGGACCGAGCTTGGGGGCGAGCTTGAGACCGATGTGCTGGTACTTACAAGGCCAAAAACTATATCCATTTTCTTCATGACTATCCAGCCGCTGGTATAAATTTGTAGCATGTACAATCAAAGCTCAGGTTAGTCATTGTTTAGTACACTTTTGGATCATGCTCATATTTGAGAACTATCAATTGTAATTCGGAATGTTTCTATTCCGAAAACATGTTTGAACATAAGAAAATCCATGTTTTGAACATAAGAAAATCCAATAACAAAATCCTTATTTAGTCAAGAAGCAAAATTGAAAATTTTGATATATCTCTCAATTATCATCATGTTCAACCAATTTTACTGGAGCAATCAGGCAAATTTAACTCATCCTATCAGTTAACCGAATTTTGGTTTGGAAATTTGAGTGAAATGGCCTGGGGGGGCGAAGCGGGTGCGCGGGTCGGCTTTGTTTTTTTTGGGAACCCAAACGGATTCGGTTGCCGTTGCCCTGTGGGTCCATGATCTGGAGCCAAGTTTGGAAATATTTAGCAGTAAGGTGAATCGCTGCTCCATGTAATTTTTTCTATCTTCCTATCTATTCCTATCTCGCTCTCGCAAACTTACCTTGCTATTTCAAATTGATAAATCTCGATTGTTAGTGAATGAACATCGAATCGAACTCTATCAGATTGATCACATCAAGTAAACATACAAACTGATGTGATTAAATTTTCAATATCTAGTACAGATTCTGAGTTGTATCAATTCTAAATGTTGAGGTAATGGCTGCCGCCAAGAACGCTTCAGCATAAGCCTTTAATTAGCAGAAAGCAGCCAGTTATTTATATATTTAAATATAATAAATCATTACAACAGGGAATTCTTCAAAAGGGACTATACACTATGATCAAAAGGTGTCGGAATTTTGTAATTCAAATGAAGCACTCTCAAGGGGTGGATCGCTCAGCATACTTTTCTCCTGTGTTTTCTGTTTTTTTTTTTGAGTTTGTCTACAAGCGTTGCAATGTTCTGGGAGATCCCGAAGGTGCCGATGTGTTGACAGCCCAAATTGTTATTTTCTGCTGAGCCTGGCAACCAGGCAATGCATATTGGCAAGGTTGCTGGTTTCTTATTTCTCTAAGCTAAACTGTCAAAAGTGTTCCTCAGTATGCCACACATGTGATATGGATTGAAAATCGAACTGCCGCAGTTGTGAAACATATTCGTCTAGTGACATCTATTCGACATCGTGGCTGCCATACTGTTCTAAGCGATTTATCCTTGAGCACTCTCGTTCCATCCGGTTATTGTTTATTTTTCTTATGTTGGTACATCTGTGACATTTGTCAGACATTTGAGGGTGATTGCAGCATTAGTGGTTGTTCGGCAGCTGTTTACATTAGACTAGTTTTGTGTTATACCATGAATAATTTCGTTGAGCAAAGAATTTGTTTGAAAGCTAGTGTTTTGAACGAAATTTCTAGTACGAAATCGTTGAAAATGTTGCAGAAAGGAATCCGAAAACCAGAGCATACAAATGGTATAAAGAGTACACAAGTGGTCGTGAATTTGGGCATGCAATTAGATAGCGCATGGCATATTCCAAAAGAGCTTAATTTTGTGCAAAAAGACAATCGAAAGAACGTTGCTGAAGACATGATTTCCGAGGCCCTAAGGATCCAAACTTCATGATACGCTTTATAACGGCCCTGTGCGACGTTTTTCTTTTTTCCAAACTCAAAATGTCTTTTTTTTGCGAAAGAGATTCGAGTCCATTGAGACGAAAGACTGACCCAAAAAGTATGAACGCAGTCAGAAACCGCTGCCATTTCACAATAATTGATAACAATAGTCACTAGATTCATAGTCCGGCGGATACAACGACGGGAGTCAATTTGAACTGTCACTTGGCGGAACCAATCGAGCATTACTGCGAAGTATAGTCTGTTTGTTTATATTTATCTTATGTTTCTTTTCCCTTTGTGCTCAGGCTCCGCCACCCGTGTAGCGGTTTAATCGTTTTCAACAGTTTGTTTCAAAATGCGTGAACTTTCAGCGGAACAAAGTCGAAATATTGTGTACAACTGGTGTACAGAACCCGGAATGTCTCTGAGGAAGTTGGTATAAATGGAAGGAGTAGGTGAGAAAGCCGTCCGAACAGCGATCAGGAAGTTCAGTGAGCATAACACGTTTTAGGATAAACCGAAATTGGGTCGAGAAATACGTCCTGCTAACCCTCGTTTCGATAAACGTATAATGGAGGCATTCGAGCACTAAAAAGAGATTCAAAGCGGGATGTGGCCAATAAAGTTGACATTTTGAAGTCCAATGTTTCTCGTGCCAAAGAACGTTTGAATCTTCGAACCAGCCGAAAAAGCAGCCAAACCGGAATCTGATAGAAGAAGCATCGATCGGGCCCAGAGTGCGAAAGTTTAACGATACGATGCTTGCTGGGAATTCTAACTGTATAATCATAGATGACGAAACCTACGTGAATTTTGACTGCAAATTGGGTCCATGCTGGGGGTGATGCTGGGTCCACAATAGTATACGGTACGTGATGGGGAAGTATTGAACCAGTCTGGGACTTCCATTCAAGTCGAAAAGTTTGATGAGAAAGCTATGATCTGGCAAGCTATTTGTGTCTGTGGTAAGATTTCGCAACCCATCATCACAACTGCTTTGATCAATAGTGAAAAATACTTCAAAGAGTGTGAAATATACATCAAAAACGACCTCTGTCCACGATTCAAAGCCACAGGGATCCTTTTGTCTTTTGGCCAGATCTTGCGCCTTGCCATCACGTGAAATCAACAGTAGAATGGTATACCACCAAGAAGGTTTCATTCGTTCCAAAGGACATGCACCCTTCTAAATGCCCGCGCAAATTCAACCAATTGAAAAATTTTGAGCCTTGCCGAAGGACATTTTAGGAAACATGTCTCGGCAGCAGATACCATTCAACAGAAAAAAAATTAAGAAAGTGTCGAAACTGATGAATCTTATGAAGAACGTTCGCACAATAACATTCCAAATATTCCGAACACTATATCAGTCTATCAAATAAAAATTGAATTCCCAACACTTGTGTAGTATTTTAACTGAAAACTCGTGCGTCCATAGCCTTTATAAAAGAAAATGCAACAAAGGAGCTGGAACCCATCCCTCCGTCGACCTTTAAAAAGTTCATGGATGACTGGGTCGAGCGTTGGCACATGTGCTTCGCTTCAAATGGGTGTTATTTTGAAGGAGACAAAATAAATTTGCAAGAAAATTGATAAAATTTACTTTCATGTTCACTAGACTGATGCTGATTTCAAAATTTTCCTTTGTGCTTAAACGATTCCAAATCACTTCCTTAATGGACTCTCGGAATTTAGGAACATTTAAATAGAAACTAACACTGCACTACTTTGCGAACCTTTTAGAAGGTGATCTAATAGGACATCTTAGCATTCTAAAAATTGTAAAATTTAATCCTTTAGTTATGAACAACGAAGATTGGATGGAAAAAAAAAATACAACTTTGATTGTTCATATCAAGTTATTGATCCTGGGCGTGATTCGTGGGCAAGAGGTGGCCCAAACCTCCGCCAAGGATCGATTGTTTTCTATACAGACGGTTCGAAAATGAACAATCAAGTGGGAGCTGGGGTAACTGGCCCAGGGATTAACCTTTCAATCCCAATGGGAAAGTGGCCAACTGTATTCCAAGCTGAAATTCAAGCAATTCTGGAATGTTCTGCTATATGCTTACGCAGAAACTATAGATATTCAAATGTATGCATTTTTTCCTCTTTCCATCGTTTCTTTTTCATCTTCTCCCTTTATTTTCTCTTTACTTCTATACACCACTTCAATCGGAGAATACGCTACCCAACTCCACTTGATATTTAATCTTTCTGTGGAGAGTGCGTGTGAAGGGTAGACACACTCCACCAATCAAAGCGGTTCATTACTCCAAACATTTCAATGACTCGCAAGTTACTAGATCTTACCAAAATAGATCTAACAATATATACAGGCCTTATAACCGGTCACTGTCCGAGCCGTTATCACTTGAAGCTGATAGGAAAACTTCAAGATGATTCATGTCGATTCTGTAACATGGATAGAGAAGACTCGGAACACTTGTTATGCCACTGCCCGGCAATTTTCAATAATAGGCTGAAGTTCTTTAACAAAGGGCTACTAGAACCCCTTGAGATTTGGAGAACAAACCCCAGTACGGTAGTACACTTTATTCGGAGCGTTATACCGTCCTGGGACAATGCTTTAGGTCAGACTTTGACGATCACTTCTATCAATAGTGATGCGTCATGCTGAAAATAACTAAAGCAACAACAAAAAGGGATATGTCACAATAGATCTAAAAATTGGTCGCAGTGACGAAAATACCCGACACGGAATAAAAAAACACCCCGCCACACAATTTGTGCCACAAAAACACTGTCTGTAGGTATTTTGAATTGAGTCAGGAAATCATTTTTAGCAATTCCTGACCCCCCCAAACCTTTTAGATTTGAACTTTTTACATCTAACGATGTATGTCAGCCGGGAGTGTATTAAAGTATGTGTGGAAACTTTAATAACGACAAAATGCGTTTTTACACTTTCTTCCCACAGCTGATAATAATAAATTTCAAGAAACTTTAATGAAATAAACTGAGTTCAATTTTCAGATAAATGTATGAAAACTAATTCCGAACGACAAAAGGAATCCAAACGGAACATTTTACGTTGAATGCAAAAAGTGCCAAAATATTAATATTTTCAATAAATTCAGAATCACGAAGGTGGCCGGAGGTAGCATCATCGAAGGCGAATAATTTACAGATAGGCACCTACCTCTGAGCTGAAACGTCCTGTCCTAGGGTTAAACAGCTGCTCAGTTAGCATCACTACATTTTGCAGTGTGTTATAGTAGCCTTGATTTTTGTGCTCTATCCTACGTGTCAAAAATACCAGCAGGTCGAAGTGTGCTTTGCTCGAAGATGAAAGCCCTTATTTTTTCTTCCGTCAAATTTTCGATTTCTTCATCGACAAACATATTTTCATAAATTGGAAGTGAACCGGAAGTGACTATGCGTTAAAGTTTGTTTCGGTTATGTGGTACTGCGCCACCAGGGTACGATTAGAGAAGCTATGTTGGAACAGACCTGCAGTGAAAGCCAAACCAAATGTGACGATGGTATTCTACCGAAGACCGAACACGGTGGCGTCCATCTGGAACCAAAAAACATTGGTCGGAAGGCGATTTTTGACATTCTAGAAAAGATATTTGCTACGCCCTTTGGAACATTTCAGTGGTTGTGATCTACAATTCGGGTGATCTCCTTCCATTAGGTCATCCTGTTGATCGAATTCATGTTGTTGTCACCTAAGAAATAGCTTTGTTGTTCGTTTTGGTCAGGTTCTGTGCGTTGTCGGAGATTGTAATCGCTCAATGATGTATGGAATGTAAATGCCAGGACAGAGGAAAAACATATTCTCAGATATTCTTCTCTTTTCAGAGAATGAGCAATGGCACTACAACCAGAAGTCATGTTGAACTAAGTAGATGCTAAAGTAAATGCTTAAGTCCCAACCGTTTGAAGAAAAATGGATCATCACTTAACCTTCCTGATAAGACAACGACAATTTTAAAATAAATTGTTGTTCTGTACACCAAACAGAGCATTCTGTTTATCTATTCTCTCCGACTATTCATTGCACTTCTCCTTTGATATCTACTGAAGGCTGCGTGGGTTCCCTGCGTCTTCTTAAGGTACCCTAACAGCACACTTGTTACGAATCGGCTAATGTAACACCATTGTGACTCAGTTTAGTCACGATCAAGTTGATTTAACCAATTATGACGGGTGTGTGTTGATTTAACCAATTTCCAACGGTTGCATGGACATGGCCAGGTGAGCGATTGAGGAGTGTGTTCGTGGAGATGGTTTTCGTGAAACGTATCAGTAGCTGGTTCCATTTCATGGTGGTGGCATGCAATGTCTCCAACAAATTATTCCACATCTTCCAGCTCTTTTGTAGCATCACAAGGTGTGTAAATGCCAATAGGAATGCTGCTAATGCTAATGCTCTTCCACGTGTCCAAAGCACCAATGTTTCCTACTAAGCATTTTATTGAGCATACTTATGGCTAGAATGAATAACAGCTTTTGTTCCTTACATTCATCCGAAAGGATGATCTGCAAAGTTGATTTTAAGGAAATTGTCTGGTAAGTTGAACACTTTGAAAGCAGATTGATCAAGATAGTTGTTATCTCAATGCAAACTCTAATTTGAAGTTTTCCATGGTAATTCCCAGACAAATTTCAAACTAGGTGTGCACAGTCAGTTTCAAACTAAATGAGTTCAAATATTGTCTGACCAAAATTGGACCAAAATTGAAATTGGTTAAGGGAACTCTCCCCTGAATTTGAACCAAAACATCGATTTTTCTTTGCAAAAAATGAAAGCCACATATTTGTAAAATATATGTGTAGAAGGATTTTTTGATGCGATGAATATTTATTGAATGGCAGCGTCTCGAACACACCTGTCTCACGTGCGCTGCGGGGGCTTTCTAAAAACTTTGAACGCGTTTTTCTCGAAACCATGTTTTTCAATCTAACTTCAAGCCCCGGGCCTGAACTATTCATCCGATTCCCTTCATCAAATAACTGTTTGAAAGTTTAGAATTTTTTGTAGGGCTTGAACTAAAAATTAGCATTAATAATTAGTTATTTATAATTTTTGAACACGGTTGAAATGAAAAAAAGTAGCGAAAAATTAAACTTTTCAGTTCAAATGATCACTTAGCAATGAGTTTAACTTTGAATTTTCTGAAATTTAGTTCATACCGTAGAAAATTTTATTATATTTCAGAAATGATAACTAGATTTGATTTTTGTCCACTACAACAGGCTGCAGGCTTGAAGTTGTTGCCCCATGTTTTTCGCACAGAGGCTTACGGAAAACGCCATTTTTTAGCCGCCATTTTGAATTTTCACAATATTTTTATCTTTTTAAAGTTTTGTATAATCGTCAAACCCGAAAGTTCGTACGCCTTTTCATTCTCCCACAAAAAAAAATACAAACTTTGCCTTATTTTTGCCCAAATCCAGGGGAGGGTCTAGGTGAGTGCAAATTTCAAAACTCAGTTCTATTGTTTACGCATACAGTAGTTCTATAAACCAACCTCCTGTCTCTGAAATGGTGATCTACACGCATTGAATGCTCCGATGTTCAAAAGAACAAAACACTATCATGAAAGTTTCCACCTTCTAAGATTGATTGCTGAAGGAACGATGATCAAACAGGCAATAAATCTCTTAAGATAAAAGGAAGTAAAGCCGTTGGTCTCGACCCATGTGTCCAGGTCGTCTCTGGCATGACGAAGCAACCCATGAGACTGAAGGTCACGTTAATACAATATATAAAAAGATGTGTAGGAGCTCAGCCTCCCTCTGAAATAGTACCGGGCCCGGGGACAGGAGCACGCAGAACATGGAGGTTTCAGTGGGCGAGTTCACCCCCACAATGCCTAGTTTCTCTTCTATTAAAAATATAAAAAGAAGCGTGACAAATATAGAGGATATAAAGATTATAAGTTTGGTTTCTCATCTTTTCCATACTTGTTTAAAAAACGAGTTTAAAGTAAGTTTTCCATAAGATTAAGAGCTAACGCTGTAGCATTCTTGACGGCAGCCATTACTTCAAAATTTAGAATTGATATAACCTCGAATCTGTTCTAGATATTGAATATTTTATCACACCAGTTTGTATGTTTACTTGCTGTGAGCAATCTGATGGAGTTCGATTCGATGTTCATTCACTAACAATCGAGATTTATCAATTTGAAATAGCGAGATAAAAGATAGGAAAAAATACATAGAGCAGCAATTCACCTTAAGAATTGAAATTTCTATCAATGCTAAATGGAGAACAACTTAACGTTTCGGTTTAGAATCAATTAATTCTTTTACACTGAACATATAATTTAATTTCTACTACGAAATCGATCTTTTGACATACAAATCTCTTCGTTGTTTTCTGCAACGAAATTGATTTTTACTATTTATGAACCAGGCTTCGTATTTAATACCACACGCGCTATCAAACGAACGAAGCATTTATATAATTAAACGGATCATTCGTGTATTGTACGAAAAAAGACAAAGAAGTACGGAAATTTTGTTGATAAAAAAAAGCTTCTCTTTCTGGTGGATCTGAATTGAACTACTACTACTGAATTGAAGAGACTACGAGGAGAGGATGATTTTTTTTTTCTGATTCGGGAATCAATCCTATCCTTTGTCAAAGAGCTGCTTCTGAAACCGTGATTGATCTCACGATGGCCATGATGACTTGTGAGAATCAGCGAAATTAATGAAGATGAATTCACAGCTTTCGACTCAAAGTGTGACGCGTTTTCTTTTGTGTGGGAGGGAACTAATGAAGTAAGCCCTCCTCAGCAAAAAACCAACATGTGCGGATACGATAAAAGAGGAGCAGTGATTGGTTGGTCGACACAAAAATCATTTCGTGCATTGTATGAATACGGTGGAAGATAGCGTTTTGCGATATGATAAGCAAAACGAATATTTCTTACGATTTATAGAGCATGTGATTTATGTATGCAAACTATATTTACAAAACGAGCGCAAGGGAATGTACCAGAAAATATTTTCAATGTAGATTTACCAAAGTATTGTACACACAATTATTGAATGAATACCCCTTTAGTTCCTTTCAAATGAAAATTTTGTGGAAGTAACCGTAAGCCTATTTGAATGCTCTTTAACGTCTTAAACAGCTCTTAAATTTCTTACAACAAAAAAAAAATAAGATAAAAAGTCACGATATAAGAACAAGAAGAAAGAAACTAAACCATATTTTTTAAACGTAAATTGATTGGAAGTTAAAATCTCACTATTCCAAAAAAACAGTTCACCACCAAAGTTAATTCACCTACAGCCAGGAAAAACACCTTTCTATTTCCTGCCCAGCAGCTGATTAGTTCGGGACTGATAGGAAATGTCCTCGAGGATTCCACATCCTTTTGAAACGAGTCCAACTCACATGGCAAAAAATAAAAACCTGATGCCCAGATACGGCAGAAGACACCAACCCGGAAAAGTGCTCCAAGTGGTTACGGCTTGATTATGTTGTACGCCTGACTGCTGTTTTGTAATTTTCTTGTTGGCCAAAGAAGTGGTTCGCAATAAGGCGGAAATTAAAAAAGGAATCTCATCGCATTGGACGAGGATGTTCTTTTTTTTTTTTGCGAAATTCTGGTTGGCGGAGAAAGCTTGTGTTGTATGACTATGACTTTGTTCCTATTCACGCTGATTTCACATGGGGATTAATCACTGGGGATATGTACGTACACACACAAACAGTAGGCATCTTAGGATGACGATGGCTTTTTTTTTCTAGATTAAATGTCACTGCCAGTTTTCGGCTTTCAGTAATAACACATAACACACTTTGACAATTGACCAGGACACGACCGTTTTGGAACGGTTTGACTCGACAAAGGACAAATGTAATTTCTGTTACAAGAATAAGAACGTTTCACTGATGATTTCGGACGTGGACAAAACTTCACATAATTAAATATTATAAATTATTTACCATCGTTCAGCTGTTTGAGTTGCTGGAGTTTGAAAATTAAATCCTCAACTTCCTGGTCCTTCACTGGTAGTGCACTGCTCCAGTTTAGGAGGGCAAACAGAAAAATGGCACAAAACACGTGTAATTTGAACATGTTGACACTAGTTGCTCGTTAGGTGAGCGCCAAATATTTTCTTTTCTCGGAACAGAAGCGAGTGATGCTTATCAGTCGGAGGGTGTTTGGTGATTGTTGGCCTATCAGCGCGACGGATTCCTTTTTATATACTCTCTCCTAGCAGGTTGCCCACAGGATCATACACAGGACGAAGCTCTCTGACTTGTTGCTTCGTATAATGGTAACGATGGTGACGCACCAACGATGATGGCTTTTCGGCCGTCACTTGCTCGGAGCAGGCGACAATTAGCAATCAGTAGCAATCGTCGCCTACTCTGTCACTTGTTGCTCGCATGGCAGCACTGCAAAGCACGTGAAAGTTCTTCAACGGCGACGGGAGAAGTATTTGACAAAATATCAACTTTTTATGCAAGATCATAAAAGAGCGCACGCTAATAGAGCGGTCGTCCGAGTGCCTTTCTTATCGATGAAAGGGGAGTTATCTGATGAGTGCATGAATAATAGATTGAATTAAAAAATAACCCGCTGATGAAGTTGCAGGTCCAATAAAAATGCATTTTCTCTATCATTATTCCGGATGTGTAGGTAATCCGGGTGAGATTGCCTGGATGTTCAAGTTGAGGAAATTTGCCTAGCCGTTGCGTCATTATTGTATCAATTAGTAGGTAGCGGAGTATCGCCACAACGGAATTACGGCGGCATATTGTAGACAATCAACAGGGCGATAAAAGGCACTGCAACATGTGTCGCCGATCTTGATTTTTTTTTGTTACTAATAGCGAGCAGCCTTTTTACGTCTTCTAGCGGTCATATAATGGAGTGCTAATATTTTGCTCGAAAATGTACTTGACGTTATTTGGAAGTGTTTCGTAAATGTTTTACTAGCAATTAAGGGCTACCATGTGCTCAATGGTCGGTTTTCACGGTGAAAACTCCTGTTGTCGTTGATTTTCCATTTCGGAGGCATTGTCAACTTGATAACAAATTATATTGAGGCATTGCAAAAAGTTGAATAATTCGTTCCTTCGGTCATTGCGTAGTTTTCAGATAATTAAAAGACGGCCCACACTCATTGAGAGTAATCAATAAGAAAATGTCGCCAAGGTAACTAATGGACGATTGAATTCACGAACTGATTGTTTATTTATTATCCACATTTTCCAAAGTACACGACATAGTAAGAGTGGTCCCCTGAGCCACCCGCATTCCTACCATAGCTAGTCGTATGCCTTTTTTTTGTTTCATAGCCGAACCGAAAAACGGGAATACACGTTATTTGGGTTGGAAAAATTCCATCAAATTGGGAATTTGCTTTAACGTTGAGAGGTAGAAAAATGAAAGTTGATTCAGTCTTTTCAGCAACAATTTTAAAGAGTGTTCGGGAAACATTCGAAAGAGGCATCAGAAGAAATATTCAATTTCTCTTGCAGATCTCCCAGCTTTAGTCATAAACACGTACTTTACCATGCGCTGGTTGGTAGAAAGTGGGAAGCATGCACTTCCAGTTGAAATGCATGTTATCTCGAAACTCATCTCCTTGCGTCAATTGAGATGGTTGTCGTGTCGAAATAAAAATATTTCCTATCATGCCAACACCAATGGCAATGGCAATGGCTTGATTTTAAAACAAGTGGTTCATGTCTGGGTCTTAAGGTCAGAAGTTAGTTGTTACACAGAGGTGCGAGAAGTTTGTTGCCATATGGAACATGTTATTTCGTCAAATGAATCCAAAAAATAACCATTAACGTGGACGATTTGCATCGTCACTTCGAAAGCACTTTTGAAGCAAATATCTGAGGTGCTACAAAGGTATCACATGTCAACCTTTAATCACCAGTATGCTGCAATTTTGGGATGGGGAGTTTTCTTGTGGGTATTTCAAATTTGGCCCTATAAATGGGTATTTTTTACGTTTATTTATAGAGCTGTGCTAAATTTTTGACTTAAAAGTGCTAACTTTATTTATTATTTCTTAAAGAGCACAACCTGTGTGGTACTACGAAGATAGATAGCCAACACTGCCAGTAACAGTCAGTTACGTCTCTTAAATATAATTCCAATGTGTACCCATACACTTGGCACAGCACTATCGCAGTAGTCGTTGATTCATGACCAAGATCTTTCCCTTTTCGTGTCTGGCAGTGAGCGAGGTAAGATCGTCTTAAAATATAGTTGGGTGATTCCTCAGTTCCGGGATATTCACATTGGCGATCCGGCCAGCCCAATTTTAGCAGAAAACTGAGCCGAATCATATTACATTATCTAATTTGTCCTGGGGAATCACCCATCGCTTTGAAGAAATTTTCAGAAATTTGTCCGGAAAAAGATGAAGTTTTATGAAACGAACGTGGAAAGTCGTGAAACTCCACGGGGGGGAGGAAGATAGTGTACACAAAAGCCTCTTGCGATAAATGGTAAGCTGACTTGGTAGCCATGCCTCCTGACGTGTCGTCTCGGAGGTAGGGCACAATTTATATTTCTGGTTGCGGCTCGGGATGACCGCGATTGTTCATAGAATGCGGCTCAGGATGACCGAGTAATTTTGTTTTGGAAGCGGCTCCGAATGACCGCGTTGATTCTTGAATGCGGCTCGGGTTTGTTGATAGCGGCTCAGCAAGACCGCGATTGTTTCTTGAATGCAGCTCAGGATGACCACAGGTTTGTTTTGGAAGCGGCTCGGGATGAGAACGTGATTTTGTTTTTTGAAAGCAGCTCCGGATGACCTCCTGAATATTTCTCGAATGCGGCTCGGGATGACCGCAGGTTTGTTTTGGAAGCGGCTCGGGATGACCGCAGTTGTTCCTTGGAGTACGGCTCAGGATGATAACAAGTTTGTTTTGGAAAACTAGAAAATAAGAAGAATGATTAGTAATTTCCATTTAATTCCAACTACCTTTATTGCTTATCTTGACAGATACGCGTATTTCGTCTACAATGTGCAGACTTCTTCAGTGTCGTGTACTAATACTCGACTGAAAGAAAACCTTCGCCACCTGCCGTATTTATCCTATTTTCTAAATACAAACACTTGTACCTACAGCTAACATTTCTTGTACCTAACCTATCCTGAGTCCAAAACAAATATTATGCTTGATATCTACCTCGCCTTTTCTTTATACCCAACCTGATTATTCCGTAGCAGCGGGTGTTCCACTGCGTCGGTTTTGATGTCGTTTGGGTATTAAGTTAAAGAGCCATGTGTACCCGTTACCTTGGTCTTTGTTTAGTAGATTTGTGTTTTGTTGTTTGTTAATTTCTAAGCTTTCTGCGACGTCTAATTTCCAGGGTGTAGAGGTAGTCCGTAAGATTGTGATGTCATTCGTCGTTATGTCGTGATTTTCCGTAAAGATGTGTTCTGCAACTGTCGATTTGAAGTTATGTGAAATTCCTTTGTCAGTCTGTTTGACAGCCTTAGTCACCTCCGCTAGATGCTCTTTGAACCTTGTTGCCAAGGTTCTCTTTGTTTGACCTACATACATTTTGCTGCAGTGTTTACACTTAATTTTGTATACCCCTGCTCTGCCTAATACATCTATTGAATCTTTGGTGGAGCCTAACGACGATGCCAATTGGTTGTTCCTGCTAGAGAAAACTAAGTCCAAGCCAAATTCCCTAAGTTGAGTTTTTAGCTTTTGTGTAATATCTTTATCGAAGGGGACAGACACACGTTTCAGGGGTTCAGGTGAATCGGAAAGGGTTGTTTGTGATTTCCTATGAAGAAGTTTTTCCTTTTTTTTGGATGATAGCTTGAATTGTCCTCTTTTCGTAACCATTGAGTCTAGCAGTTTCGAAGATATATGCTAGTTCTTTGGCTTTTCCTTTTATTTAACAAGATGATCTCCCTTTAATTCTTCAAGCAATCAACAATCTCCATAAAGACATCAAGTTCACTTATGAAATAGAAAAGGATGGGAAACTTGCATTCCTCGACCTTCTGGTAGTTAGAGAATCATTGTCATCATCGTCTTTAGAGTTTGAAATTTTCAGAAAACCCACAAACACCCAAAGAGTCATCCCTTACACTTCAAACCACTCTTTTCAACATAAAATGGCCACTTTCCACCACATGATCCACCGAATGTTGACCCTTCCCCTCAATAAAACCGGAAAAGCCAAAGAATTAGCATATATCTTCGAAACTGCTAGACTCAATGGTTACGAAAAGAGGACAATTCAAGCTATCATCCAAAAAAAGGAAAAACTTCTTCATAGGAAATCACAAACAACCCTTTCCGATTCACCTGAACCCCTGAAACGTGTGTCTGTTCCCTTCGATAAAGATATTACACAAAAGCTAAAAACTCAACTTAGGGAATTTGGCTTGGACTTAGTTTTCTCTAGCAGGAACAACCAATTGGCATCGTCGTTAGGCTCCACCAAAGATTCAATAGATGTATTAGGCAGAGCAGGGGTATACAAAATTAAGTGTAAACACTGCAGCAAAATGTATGTAGGTCAAACAAAGAGAACCTTGGCAACAAGGTTCAAAGAGCATCTAGCGGAGGTGACTAAGGCTGTCAAACAGACTGACAAAGGAATTTCACATAACTTCAAATCGACAGTTGCAGAACACATCTTTACGGAAAATCACGACATAACGACGAATGACATCACAATCTTACGGACTACCTCTACACCCTGGAAATTAGACGTCGCAGAAAGCTTAGAAATTAACAAACAACAAAACACAAATCTACTAAACAAAGACCAAGGTAACGGGTACACATGGCTCTTTAACTTAATACCCAAACGACATCAAAACCAACGCAGTGGAACACCCGCTGCTACGGTATAATCAGGTTGGGTATAAAGAAAAGGCGAGGTAGATATCAAGCATGATATTTGTTTTGGACTCAGGATAGGTTAGGTACAAGAAATGTTAGCTGTAGGTACAAGTGTTTGTATTTAGAAAATAGGATAAATACGGCAGGTGGCGAAGGTTTTCTTTCAGTCGAGTATTAGTACACGACACTGAAGAAGTCTGCACATTGTAGACGAAATACGCGTATCTGTCAAGATAAGCAATAAAGGTAGTTGGAATTAAATGGAAATTACTAATCATTCTTCTTATTTTCTAGTTACAGGTATTCCACTAAACAGCTCACACTCTCCATAATTCATCATGGCAACCCAGCCGTCAGAGCCCAACAAATTCATCGGATTGAAGAAAACCATCGCCGCACTTAGGAAGGACGTAGCATTTCTGAAGAAATGCCTAAAATATAAAGTAGTACCAATAAGTCATAGGATTAAGATTCGGACATCTACCCCTACCAACATCGTCAGGAAAATGGAAACAGAATTCATCAAGGACAGCATCAAACGACTATTTAACAAATTGGACCGTAAGACTTTGGAGTGCTATTCTCTGCACCTGAAGTTAGCCAAGGAGTATCCGATAAAATTCCAGGAGTTCTTATCCCGAGCCAAGGTGGCAGAGGAATGCGAATCGAATAGGAAACGAACGGTCCTAGATAGGAAACTCAACAAGCTAAGAATAGGATCCCAACAGACACGGACCACACATCACACCAAGGAACAAGCCACACCTACACCCACCATCACCACGACACCGATGGTCCACGCCATTAAGGGACTGGTTGTCAACCGATCGACGACCGCATTCACGGAAGAACAACTGACTCTCCTCAACAAAGGATTAGGATACGCGGTTACAACCAAGCCCGACGTGGAGCAGATCATCATCGACGTGGAGACAGCGATTACACACACACTCCCAACATCTTCACAAAACACAGCTAGGACTATCACTTCAAACATTATTAAGGACGGACAAAAACAAAGACACAACAACGCAAAGGAAATTCGTATCGTCAAGGAACTGAAGTCTAAACCTGTTTTTTACCTAAAAGCAGACAAAGGCAACAAAGTCGTCATCATGGATAAGGAGGACTACGACATGCAGATGGCTTTAAAAATCAACAATGGACCTTACAGGCAGCTTCGAGTAGACCCCCTACCAAACATGGTGAAACACGTGGATAAAACACTAAAGGAGTGTAAAGCAGTACTAGGGGATGCAGCAGTCCGTCTTCGCGAACCAAACCCCATCCTTCCCCGAATTAAAGGCCTCCCAAAAGTCCACAAACCCGGAAACGAAATGAGGGAGATTGTTTCATCTGTAGGATCTCCAGCCCATAAGCTAGCAAAATGGCTAGTGAAAGAATTTCAAGGTATCTCCGAGCAATTCCCAACAAGCTCAGTTCGTAACTCTCAGGAATTCGTACAACATCTTCTTTCATCAGGTCATATAAATGAAAATGAAGTAATGGTATCTTTCGACGTCACCGCCCTTTTCCCTAGCGTACCAATCAAGGACGCGATTAACCTTCTAGAAGATTGGCTTTTAAAACAAGGAGATGATACAGCATGGAAGCAAAAGGTGCGAATGTACCTTAAGCTCACCCGACTTTGCATGGAAGAGAACTACTTCACTTTCAGAGGTTCTTTCTATAAACAACTAAAAGGAGCCCCCATGGGAAACCCTCTATCCCCATTTCTCTGTGAACTGTTTATGGCAAATCTAGAAACCATTCTTAAAACGGAAGGATTACTTCCAACTCGCTGGTGGAGATACGTCGACGACATTTTTGCCGTAGTTAAACAAGATGATCTCCCCTTAATTCTTCAAGCAATCAACAATCTCCATAAAGACATCAAGTTCACTTATGAAATAGAAAAGGATGGGAAACTTGCATTCCTCGACCTTCTGGTAGTTAGAGAATCATTGTCATCGTCGTCTTTAGAGTTTGAAATTTTCAGAAAACCCACAAACACCCAAAGAGTCATCCCTTACACTTCAAACCACTCTTTTCAACATAAAATGGCCACTTTCCACCACATGATCCACCGAATGTTGACCCTTCCCCTCAATAAAACCGGAAAAGCCAAAGAATTAGCATATATCTTCGAAACTGCTAGACTCAATGGTTACGAAAAGAGGACAATTCAAGCTATCATCCAAAAAAAGGAAAAACTTCTTCATAGGAAATCACAAACAACCCTTTCCGATTCACCTGAACCCCTGAAACGTGTGTCTGTCCCCTTCGATAAAGATATTACACAAAAGCTAAAAACTCAACTTAGGGAATTTGGCTTGGACTTAGTTTTCTCTAGCAGGAACAACCAATTGGCATCGTCGTTAGGCTCCACCAAAGATTCAATAGATGTATTAGGCAGAGCAGGGGTATACAAAATTAAGTGTAAACACTGCAGCAAAATGTATGTAGGTCAAACAAAGAGAACCTTGGCAACAAGGTTCAAAGAGCATCTAGCGGAGGTGACTAAGGCTGTCAAACAGACTGACAAAGGAATTTCACATAACTTCAAATCGACAGTTGCAGAACACATCTTTACGGAAAATCACGACATAACGACGAATGACATCACAATCTTACGGACTACCTCTACACCCTGGAAATTAGACGTCGCAGAAAGCTTAGAAATTAACAAACAACAAAACACAAATCTACTAAACAAAGACCAAGGCAACGGGTACACATGGCTCTTTAACTTAATACCCAAACGACATCAAAACCAACGCAGTGGAACACCCGCTGCTACGGTATAATCAGGTTGGGTATAAAGAAAAGGCGAGGTAGATATCAAGCATGATATTTGTTTTGGACTCAGGATAGGTTAGGTACAAGAAATGTTAGCTGTAGGTACAAGTGTTTGTATTTAGAAAATAGGATAAATACGGCAGGTGGCGAAGGTTTTCTTTCAGTCGAGTATTAGTACACGACACTGAAGAAGTCTGCACATTGTAGACGAAATACGCGTATCTGTCAAGATAAGCAATAAAGGTAGTTGGAATTAAATGGAAATTACTAATCATTCTTCTTATTTTCTAGTTAGTGAAATGACCTCAGCGTGTATTGTTTACACTGCGTGAGTTTCATTGTGAAATGTTTCGTAGTTTCGAAAATGGAGTCGAAGGAACAGCAAGTGCGCGAGAACATTTTGCACACGCACCTCGACAACCCACTTCTTTCGCACCGAGCCATCGGAAAGATGGTGAAAATTCCCCAGTCTACACAGCAAAAAATTATGAAAATTACACTTGATGTAAACCGGAGCAGTCAATGTACTCCCTTGAAGTGGTTGAACTTTCAATTAGAATTCATGCGCATGAACTGAGCATTCTAAAATATTTAAAAACACATGTATTATCAAAGAAATATGCACTGTAACCATAGACTAACTCTAAGACCAGTAGGTCCCAAACAAATACGATATTTTTTCATCAGTCCCCACCCTAATTTTCTCTCCCCAATTCAATCCTAGTGCACATTGATTGTTGCTGTAACGTAGGTTTCAGTCGTGATGAAAAAATAAATTAAAGCTCTCTGCATTTTCAATTTACAAAAATAGAAATTTACATGAACGTGTAAATCCAAATGTTTGTTCACTAAACACTAAATCTTCCTTTTAACTGTCATTTGTTCAACAACACCAAACAGAGTGAACAGAAATTGCAGCGCAATTGCTACATTATAATTGTTCTCGAATAAAAAGTAAACCCGCTTCATACATCAGTGTGATAATAAAATCTAATATTATTGTGAAACAGCTGCTGTCGTCACATTTAAAATGTTAATTTGTTTATCAAAAGGGAGATCAGCAAGAATGAGGTAATGCCGCTGAGAAAATAAAGTTTCCGAGACCAAATTCAAGTACTAAATGGTGGTTTTAGGGTGGGTTCTCGAACACCTGGAATTTGGTATCCTAATATGAATAACAGTATACAGGATATGAACAACATTATTATTTATTTGTAAAATGAAATCTATTGCAAACCAGTAATGAATTAACTTACTTGAGTTGAAAATTAAATGAGGTGTTTTCAATTCCTGTAAAAATTAGGTCTTATGTAATGTTCACCTCATGTAATTTTTTTTTCGATTATAATTTTCAATATTTTTCAATGCTCCAGTTATGTGCATGAAAATCAATTGAAAATTACAAAATTGTATTAACTGTGTACAGTGTCTCGTTTCATAAAACGTTTCGTGGAACGTTTAACTGTCGATCGGAGGAAGGTGAGTGGTAGAAAAAGAGTTCCGTACTGTGTGAAGGTTCACAAGCGAGTGGTTGCTGCCTTTAAACGCAAACCCAACTGTTCCGTTCGGGATGTCGCGAAAAAGCTGCACTTGACCAAAAGTTTCGCGCAGAAAGCCAAGAAACAAGCCAGGCTCCGTTCATTCAAAGTTCAGAAAGCTCCAAACCGCAATGAAAAACAGAATAGGACAGCTAAAACACGTGCGCGTAAGCTGTACACACAAATGTTGACGAAACCACACTGCTGCATCATGGACGACGAAACACACGTATAAGCGGACTTCAAACAAATTCCCGGCAACCAGTATGTGACTGCGAAGGACAAGTTCGATGTTCCAGAGTCTCTCAGGAAACAGAAAGTGTCAAAGTTCCCCAAGAAATTCATGATTTGGCAGGGGATTTTGGTAGTTCATGTGGTAAACGGAGCAAGCGTGACAACTTGAACTGTAAATGGTGAAGAATACATGAATGAATGCCTGAAAAAACGACTGCTTCCGTTTCTCAAAACACACAACGTTCCTCAAATTTTTTGGCCGGACCTAGCCTCTTGTGACTACTCCAAGGATGTTCTGCAGTGGTACAAGACGAATGGTGTCAATTTCGTGCCGAAGGATCTTAATCCCCCAAACTCTCCAGAGTTGCGGCCAATTGAAAAATATTGGGCTATAATGAAGCACGAACTTCGTAAGCATCCCAATGATTGTCGCTACAGAAAAGGAAATGTTGACCAAGATTATACATTGTATTTGATTCCCTGAATATTTCATGACAATCGTTCGAGATACTTGTTTTTGAGGACGAGTTTAAAGTGATGCAATTTAACTGTGGACACCCTTTAGTTCACGGTGTATTTTTGCTTGTTCTCGAATTCATGACTGCCGTTCACGGCTACGGGCACGATTTTTTTTCCGTGTAGGTACTCAAACAATCAATGGCTTGCATAAAGTTCATCTTGAAATTAAATACCAGGCGAAACTGTATAACTTAATTGGGGTTCATCGCCCTCCATCATATGATTTCAACGAACTTCAGAATATTTTAGAAGGATGGCTATCATCTGCATCTCCATCTAAACCGTATTTCATTGTTGGTGATTTGAATGTCCCAATTAATCTACAAAATAACAATGTAGTAGTTAGATACAAAAACTTATTGGAATCGTACGGTTAAGTATGTACAAATACGTATACGTATCTTCCTGTTATTTCATCTCTTGCGCTGAGTGATGGAAAAAAGCAACAAGAGCTCAAAATTAATGTGGTCGATCGTGTCAAACTTCAAAATCAATTTTCTATCTTTTTAACTGATTTTCAAATTTCGGGTAATGTTGAAGCTAGCCTTAATACACTCATTAGAACCTATAATAATCTGATTATTGAGTGTACCAGGTCTTTCACCAAAATTGTTACGGTAAAAGGTTAGCATTGTTCTTGGATGACCTTTAGCCTCTGAAGGTTGATACATATAAAAAATAATTACCTTAAAAAATATAAAAGCAATCCTAATGATTGGCATGTTGGTGAAATGCTGGTTCATGTTTCCAAAAAAGTAAAAACTGCAAAAAAAAAACAATGTAAAAGAGAATACTATGAAAATGTACTAAAAAGCTCTAGTCATTCCAACATGCGGAAAAAGCTAAATGAAGAATCGGAAATAAAGGCTGTGGAGTGATATGCTGCCAACAACGTTCAAGTGATGTCCAAGGACAAGAACCCTCCCAACACGCCAGAGCTCCGCCCAATCGAACAATATTGGGCCATCGTCAAGCGGAACCTTAAGAAGACTCAAAGAGCTGTTGTGAGCGAGAAACAGTTCAAGGCAAACTGGCGTTCTGCGGCGAATAAAGTGGACAAGGAGACTGTACAAAATCTTATGGCAGGTGTTAAACGAAAGACCCGGCAATTGGCATTCAATAAAAAGGAAGCTTAGCTGGATATTTCTCCTGTATTCTGTATTAACTGAACTTGAAAAAGAAAAGGAATTTGACTTATTAATAAAAACTTTGATCGACTGACACACATTATTGTTAGACCAAATTTTGATCGGAACTCCCTTTATTGGCGACGAATTACAAGGAATCGTAAATGCTGCCAAAACTCCTGTGGCGACAAATCATTCGTTACTAATATTCAAAACTACCGGCGATCTATGACGGACACGATCGCTGAACATGGGGTGTTCCCGAAAATACTGCAAGTAAGGAGTGTATCGAAAATAAGCTATCCACAAACTTTCTTTCAAATTATGTTGAGAATCGATATTTTATTCATACAAAAAATTGATCCTTTATTGTACGAGGTTAAACTTGAACATAATGAAGACCGGATGAAATTTAAGTTATTCCTTCGCGAATTTTCGAACTTTGGATCGAATGCTCTTCATCAAGTTCCGGACAAGTGTTGCATCGCATTTTTTGGACGGTTGAGCCCAATATTTTTTTAACTCCTGCATGTTCCCAACTGCCTTACCAGTCTTCTTGAAGACCCTCTTCACGATTGCCCAGTAACGTTCGATTGGTCGAAGCTGAGGGCAATTTGGTGTATTGATATTTTTCTCAACGAAATCTATACCCTTTTCCGCAAGTCAATTGAGAGTGGTTTTGGCATAGTGAGCCGACGCTAAATCCGGCCAAAACAGTGGAGGTGTACTATGCTTCTTATATAAAGGCAACAATCTCTTCTGGAGACACTCAGATCGATAGATTTTCGCATTTATAGTTCCGGTAGTGTAAAAAATGGTTGACTTCAAACCACAGGAACCTATTGCTTGCCATACCAGTACCTTTCGACCGAATTTCTCCACTTGAATCGACCTGTCCGCATCGCTCACATCCTCCTCAACGACGGCAGTAAAGTATTGTGGACCTGGAAGGGTTTTTGAGTCCTCCTTTACATAGGTCTCATCGTCCATCAAAACGCATGCATCCGGACGCTGCAAAAGACGCGAATACAATTTCCGGGCCCTTGTTGCTGCTCGCTTCTTCTGTTCTGCACTTTGTTTCGAGATTTTCTGCTTCTTGTAGGTCTTCAGGTGGTTTCGCCTCTTGATACGCTGGATCATTCCGACACTCGTTCCTGCTTTTTTGGGCAAATCACGTATTGACATTGATTTGTTCTTCATGATTAGAGATACCACTTTCTGCTCCAGTTTCGGGTTGGAAGAACCGGGTTTTCTGCCTCTTCCTGGTAGCTCATCCAAAGAATAGTGCTCCCCAAACTTATTAATGATGGTTTTAACACTCGCATGATGAATTCCAAACCGCTTCGCCAATTTTCGCATAGTAATACCCTTCTCACTTAGCCATGTGTCCAGAACCTTAATTTTCACTTCCTTTTCAATACGCGACATTTTGAAAACGCAGAATTTGAACCGCACAAACAAGTAAACAAAAGAAAGCTGACAGTCAAACGCACAGCATGCAGTGTTCAGAGCATAAAATAACCATCACAAATACATGCGTACAACGCAAATGTATGTGGATAGCTTATATTCGATACACTCCTTAAACGGTTAAACTGCTAGTACTATGTACAGGGTTGGCCCAATTAAGTGAAGTCAAAATAAAACATCACTGCTTTGATTTGAAATGAAATTTTGTATTAATTCTTTTTGAGTTCTCTTACTAATATCTTAAAGTATAACAGGATAGACTTAGAATTCAATTCAGTCACTTTTTGCTTTACTGATTGCTTTGAGCCGTTTCGGAAAAGCATTACACGCAGCACGAATATCTTGTTCAGGAATCTCATTCCATATTTTTTGCAGATTTTGGGGTTTTTAAACTTTTGTTCAATAATGCTCAAATGTTTGCTGAATGTGAAGGGGCGAAATCTTCCAAAAATTATTGAAGCAAGTTTCATCAAATGTCCTTTCAAAACATTGTTGAGGTAGAAATTGAAATTGATTTTAACACCCATTTTTATGAATAGTAGAGGAGGTCGATCTTCCGATGATATAGCTCCCTAAACCATCACGGATCTTGAAATCGTGAAACTGCTCGAACTAACGATGGGATCTCCTGGATCGATACAGCATAGATTCTATCATTCTGAGGATCAAGACTTTGTTGTAACACCAAATCAACGAGTCACCGTACCAAAGAACGTTTTTCCGACATCTAATAACCCTATACTTTTTGTTTGCTTCCAAAAATCTGTGTATTTGGCATTTTTTATGTGTCACAAATCTCAATTCTTTTTTAAGTACATTTCGGATGGTTTTATGAGATACATTAATTATTAATTGATTTCTACGGCAATCACATTCCGATATTCAACATTTTCGTATGATAAAGACTGTACTCGAAGAAAATAAATGACACATAATTATTAGCTTGTAGATTGTTAGCGTGTGGATTATATTGATGATTTTTTGACTGAAACTAGTCAAGAGTGTTATGCTTAGGTAGGAAAAATTTCATCACAAGTGGTCAAATGGTTATTGAGATGGCATCGGAGCAAGAGCAGATTCGCCGAAAAATTATGTGCGCCGTTGTGGAAAATCCGAATGCATCGGATCGAAAAACTCCTGGGATTCCATCATTCGACATCCCGGGTGGTGAAGTCATTTAAGGAGACCCAGACAACTCAGTAGCAGCAGGCAGCGGTAGAAAACCGAAGACAGCTAAACTGGTGAAGGCGAGGAATGTTTTGATTCTGTTCAAGCGTCGACCTAACTTTTCGATCCACGGTGTGGCGAAAAAGGCGGGTGTTACCATCTGGTTTGTCGAAAAAACGATGAAACGTTCTGGCCTCCATGTCAGGAAGGCACCAAACCGAAACGACAAAAAAACATGGTAGCCAGGAAGCTATACTGAGAGTGGATGACGAAACCTTATGAGTAGTGTCAAGGGCGAAATGCAGCTATTCGAACATAAAGAGAAGATCCAATAAACCAATGTAGTAGAAACATAACCATAATGTTATAGTTATTCTCTGAAAGTTTGAAGAAAATCTGGCCAAAAAGTTCGAGTTCGCAACGAATTGAGCTCAAATTTTAGGAGAATTGTCAAGACCTGATTTGAAATCGATTGATTAAAGTGGAGCTAAATCGAAACTTTGAACCACTCTAATATACGTACGTTCACTGTTGAAGTCTTACGTTGCCTTGTTAATCCATACTGGACTAGGTTGTCCATAGCTTAGAATAGTTGTGTTTAAAATCCTCCAATTGATCAAGTGTCAGGTAAAATGGATGAGAAGGAAAAATCAGTATGGTGCGAAAACTGCCTTGGCCATATTGGAGACTTAGAGCAGCAGGCATACTTTATGTGGTTCATAGTAGATCTGTGCGCCGCCGCCGCTGACGATTTTACTGCGCCGCCGCCACCACTATTTTCGACCGGAGCGCCGCTGCACTTTTTTGCCCGCGTCGCCGGGCAATTTGAGGCACGCCGATGAAATTTTTCACCGCGTTTGCATCGCTTCAGTTATGTTCATTAGCCCTTTAAAAATCTGCTTTAGTATAAATGATGACATCTCGATGCGATGTGCCAACCAGAGGGGTACGTATGAGACGTTGATCAGCTTTGTCGTTTCGTTCTAGCAACTGCAGTGTACATTTTCGTGTTTCGACTTCCAGCAATTTCGCGAGTGAGTTTCAATTTAAATAAAATAAAATGTCCGCCTTAAAGGTCCAGAAAAATTCCGTCGCGAGTGTACATATTGATACCACAAATAATCGTAATCCAGCTCGGTGGTGTGTAAAAAAAAGGTCAAAAATGGTTTTACACATCATCTGCTTCCTGACAAAGTGTTTTGCAATGCATGTCTAATCGAAGCAAAACAAAAGGCTGGTTTTAATTTGCACGAAGACAGGGATCGAGATATTGAGAACGATCCTGCTATCGATAGGTCGTTAACATTCGGAAGGAAGTTTTATTGATAATGAAATTGATGAATTTTTCTTAGAATCACTCAGGTACAGAAGGTAACGTCAGGCTGCAAGCCTATGCGTACTTTTTTCTTATTCAAAACTCCAATTGTTCGGAAATTAAAAATGGTTAAGGTAGCCTACCCCCTCGGGAATCTTGTCCAAGGATTTTGTTCTAATGTAATTTAAAAGGGATGAGATTGACGGAATTTCGACACGGAAAATAAAAAACCCAGCCACCTGCACGGGGATTAACGAAACGAAAAAAAATCCCACAACTATCTATACGTGCTTAAGAAATGTATTAAATATGGTAGGACAACGTTCAGAAATCTGAAAATATAAACTTTCATATTTTCTTCATGTTTAACGAATCGGTAAATTTGTTGAATGGTATTTCATAATTTTGTCAAAAATAATAGGAAATGTAATGTGCCGTCTAGAGTACGAGCTATATCACTTGATATAAAGTAGCTTGATATCAATGTTCGTACATCTAGTTTTCACTGGAAATAATGCATCTGATGTCGCATATCAAGATTCGTTATATCAAGTAATATAGCTCGTAGTCTGAACGAGAGCTTATTTCCACAACTTGATAGCATTTTGTCAGGCGTGAAAAAGTTCAAAAACCATCTATAACGATCAGTGTAAGTTAATAGTAATTGGACATACCAGATTTTTGCATTGAATAGTCAAGACTGTATAAATAAAGGGTGTTTATTAGATTTAATATATATCGACATTAATATCACCTTCTTAGCAAAACATGTTCCCAATAAAACCATCGTCGGGAAGACATTGTTTTGATTTTAACGTGACAAATCTCGAATCAAATAACTTGGCTAACCACTGAATTAACCGGTAAATCAGTGCACAGTGGATTCTTTTTTATAAGGAGTGTATCGAAAATAAGCTATCCACAAACTTTCTTTCAAATTATGTTGAAAACCTCATACAAAAAATTGATCCTTTATTGTACGAGGTTAAACTTGAATGTAATGAATACCGGATGAAATTTAAGTTATTCCTTCACGAATTTTCGAACTTTGGATCGAATGCTCTTCATCAAGTTCCGGACAAGTGTTGCATCGCATTTTTTGGACGCTTGAGCCCAAATTTTTTTGAACTCCTGCATGTTCCCAGCTGCCTTACCAGTCTTCTTGAAGACCCTCTTCCCGACTGCCCAGTAACGTTCGATGGGTCGAAGCTGAGGGCAATTTGGTGGATTGATATTTTTCTCAACGAAATCTATACCCTTTTCCGCAAGCCAATTGAGAGTGGTTTTGGCATAGTGAGCCGACGTTAAATCCGGCCAAAACAGTGGAGGTATACTATGCTTCTTATATAAAGGCAACAATCTCTTCTGGAGACACTCAGATCGATAGATTTCCGCATTTATAGTTCCGGTAGTGTAAAAAATGGTTGACTTCAAACCACAGGAACATATTGCTTGCCATACCAGTACCTTTCGACCGAATTTCTCCACTTGAATCGACCTGTCCGCATCGCTCACATCCTCCCCAACGACGGCAGTAAAGTATTGTGGACCCGGAAGGGTGTTTGAGTCCTCCTTTACATAGGTCTCATCGTCCATCAAAACGCATGCATCCGGACGCTGCAAAAGACGCGAATACAATTTCCGGGCCCTTGTTGCTGCTCGCTTCTTCTGTTCTGCACTTTGTTTCGAGATTTTCTGCTTCTTGTAGGTCTTCAGGTGGTTTCGCCTCTTGATACGCTGGATCATTCCGACACTCGTTCCTGCTTTTTTGGCCATATCACGTATTGCCATTGATTTGTTCTTCATGATTAGAGATACCACTTTCTGCTCCAGTTTCGGGTTGGAAGAACCGGGTTTTCTGCCTCTTCCTGGTAGTTCATCCAAAGAATAGTGTTCCCCAAACTTATTAATGATGGTTTTAACACTCGCATGATGAATTCCAAACCGCTTCGCCAATTTTCGCATAGTAATACCTTTCTCACTTAGCCATGTGTCCAGAACCTTAATTTTCACTTCCTTTTCAATACGAGACATTTTGAAAACGCAGAATTTGAACCGCACAAACAGGTAAACAAAAGAAAGCTGACAGTCAAACGCACAGCATGCAGTGTTCAGAGCATAAAAAACCATCACAAATACATGCGTACAACGCAAATGTATGTGGATATTCGATACACTCCTTACGTGATTGTAGTAATGTTATAAAAATATTGATGGTTCGGTCTATTTCACTGCTCTTAATTTGAACTTTTTAATAATTGGTTTAACTTTCTTTAAGCTCCTATATATATGAAATTTAAAGCAATTTGGATTTTTTAAATATTTAGTTCTTAAGGTTTTGATAGTTTAAGATTCTTAATTTTTTTAATCTCAACATTTTTGTATATTTGTTTTTATTTTTTTATTGTCTGATTTTAAGATAGAAGAAATCATGGATTTGGCGGGTTTTCTTCTATTATTATCAGGGGGTTTTCTAAAACTGTTTGCGCTTATATTTTGCCAGAAGATTCTTTCTTCTTTCCTAGCGTTCCAAGCTTATTGCTTTCGGCATTAACTTATTGCTTGCTCTCAATTTAGTGTTCTAAATGCACTTTCACAGTTATTAATTAAGAGCTTTCTATGTCAGGTACAATTTTTGCATAAGTATGATTGTGTGGCGAGTAGCATCATACCATATGCCCTAGAACAGACCGGGAATCGAACCCAGCTTTGTAGTGTTGCTTTGTAGCCGCGCCTTTACCGACTAAGCTAAGCCAAGACCCGCCAAAATATTCTCTGAGTGTATTTACACTTCTATTTAGAAGAATATTGTGGCCATGTTTCAAATTTTTTATTTGAGTCTCAGGATTTTGTATTTTAAGATATCTAAACTTCTACATTTTTTTTATTTTTCAAATGCTGAGATTTTTTCCAGATATGAAGATATTTTGATTAAAGAACTTTTAAATTCTATATTTTTTTAGATATTCAGACTCTTAAACTTTTGAATATTTAGATTTTTCGATTTTTCGATATTTAGATTCATAGATTTTAAATTTATAAGCCGATATTAAGATTTTTAAATTTTGAGCTTTTTGATTTTTAGATTTTTAGATTTTTAGATTATTAGACGTTAAGGTTTTAAGATCTTTAGATTTTTAGATTTTAAGAAATTTAGATTGATGGATTTATAGATTTTTAGATTTTTAGATTTTTAGATTTCTAGATGTTAAGATTTTAAGATTTTAAGATTTTTAGATTACTAGATTTTTGTATTTTTGGATTTTTGGATTTTTAGATTTTTAGAATTTTAGAATTTTATATAAAAAAATTTAGATGTTAGGAGTTTAAGATTTTTCGATTTTTAGATTATTAGATTTTTAGATATTTAGATATTTTAATTTTCAGATTTTTCGATTTTTCGATTTTAAGATTTATAGATTTTTAGATTTTTAGATTTTTAGATTTTTAGACTTTTAGACTTTTATATTTTAAGACTTTTAGACTTTTAGATTACTGAAACTTGATAGAACTGGATATTAAGATTTTTAGATTAGATATTAAATTTTTTTTGAATACATTAGATTATTCAATTTTTAGATATTCAGAATAAATGAATTATTGCAGTTTTAAGTTTAATTGCAATTGAAAGATGTTTCGTTCGCTCCATCCGTTGCGTTTTTATATTACAAGAGTTTTCTATTCTACGGTACATTAAAAATCATGGTACAACATTAATAAAATGTCATATCAGAGCCTTATAATCTACTTTTCTGTTGTAATATGTCTTTAGTAAAATATTATTTATTGAATACATCATCAGTCGTTAATTTATTATAAATAGATTCCCCATGAAATCGTATTCGATATCTGCCAGCGCTGACTCGCCATCTTCGTGAAGATCTAAACTAAACAATTTTCGTACACGACGATTACGAAATGTGCAGAGCGTCTCTTGGCAATTGAACTCTGAACGCCGAAAAAACAGTTTTGGTTAAGTTTAGTAATAAAGACATAAGACGAATTCCCCGTCGACTTGTTATGAACAAATTCTATAATGTTAAGTCTCATATCTGTGTACACACATACATACAGATAAACACATACACACGTCAATTCATCGACCTGAGTCATATAACTCTATGGATATCCGAGCCTTCTATCAAAATATAAGACTTTGAGTGATCTTATAGTCTTTACAGTGCACGAGAAAGCCAAACAGTTAAAAGGGATAAGCATACGGAAATGCTGAGGGGATAATTTATGCCCGCGCCGATCCACGCCGCCGCCGCCGTCGAGGACGACCGTGGCGTGGCGTCGGCTACGCCGCCGCCGCCGTTTAAGAATACCACACACGCCTCCGCCGATACAAAACAGATCGGCGCACAGGTCTAGTTCGTAGCTTCATAAAGCATTCATATAGGTATTTGATGAGTTTTCATAAGGTTTCTGTGTTTAAGACATAAACAGGGCGTAACTCAAAAATGGGTCCAACCATTATAGAGAAGACAGAGGTAGGTTCTATGAATCGAGCTGTGTACTCATTCAGTAAATGTCCACAGTCAGTTCGTAGCGACGAACAAATGTTGTTAGAGTATTTAAAGGGGTTTGACCTAAAGTTGCATTACAATCATTTTTTACCGTTCCCGAATGCGTCGAGTCTTGAAAAATATTTGATTTCTCAGGCGCTGTAGTAACATTAGCATTATTTTCGTTTTTTCCTGATCACAGAAACAAAATACTGATTTGAGGACGAACGAAGATACAGTTTTGCAAAGTTGACTTCTCGACTGCAGAGGGAAATAAAACCATCTGGATTTAGCAACGCGAATATCTCGCAATATAACGCTGACGTTTGTCAATAAGATTAATCAGAAGTGCTCTTTTCTGACAGTAAAAATAAAATTGTACGTTCATTATCAACTGACAAGTCCTGGCCTAGGCATCAATTACAAAGATTAATCATCCAACTTATGATCATCAGTATTCCGATGGCATCGACTGAGCGCTTCAATCAAAGTAACGCTGCAGAATATTTCACCTATTCAAAACTAATGTCGATAACTGATCCGAGCGATTTTAATCTTCCTCAAAGGAACGACAAGTCAATTGTTTCGTTATAATCTGACTATCGAGATTCCACGATTCACAATCACGACGCCAGTTGAGCAAGCAAACAAACGAATACGCGCATTATCAAGATTCCGGTTTCAATTAATCTCACAAACCGGGCCGACTATTAAACAATAAATGTCTTCATTAAACTCACAGCGTCGCGCCCTTCTCACCCGGTTCAATTCTAACAAAGCATTCACTAGTTATCAGATGAATCGCGCAAGGTGAACGACGAAGGGAAAGATCATCACCACCCCCACTTGCACTACCGTCAGCAACTCGTCAAATTGCTGATGAATTAGCACTAAAAAAGTCACCAGATTTTAATCGTTACCGTCGGAATCGGAAATCAGAACTGACCAATGCGTGATATTTTCCACTCCGCACCCCGCACGATGACTGACCATTGAGATACTGAACGAATGCTAGTGTAAATCAAACGACAAAGTGTGCCTGCCAATATTCAGCAGTAGCTGGTTGTTGTTGTTATTGTTGTTATTGCAATTAGCCAATGAACAAGCGTGTTTGTGGACGAACTGTCAAACAAATCAATGCGTCATGTTTGTTTCGGCAATCTCTAGATGCCGTGCCCCCTAGCACTAACAATATCAGATACGGGAGTGATTTTTGTATTTGTTCATAGATAAGGAAACCATGTAGACTATATTCTACTTCATTAAGGAACGAAATTTACCTTAATATCAAAGAATTAGCACATCAAATATAGGTACCTGTATTTCCAACTCCTCCTCCCCCTTTCAACACGTTTATTGTATGGACAATTTTTTTTTTCATATGGATCGTCACAGTTTCAAAAACTTTTCGTTGCCCCTAAAAGCATGAATTTAATGGATGTTCCCTTATGGTACAAAACTAAGAGTAATCAAAAATACGTCACAGGACGCTTTGAATACAACAAATCATGTGTTGCAATCATCTGCAAAATGCGCATCAATTGTAAAACCGGTGCCAATAAACCTATACAAGGCTAACCCCCTTTTTTACTCTGCCCGAGACCGGTATAACTCAACGTAAATCACTCAAATTCTCGCCAATATTGCGGGATGCTAAACACCGGTAGCTATTGCAGCCGATCAACCGGCATCAGTTTACCGTCAATATTTACCTAATTCGTCACTAAAACGTACACAACCGGAGACAAACGCTATTTTTCAATTTATCCGACACTTTGATCAAACATTACACGCCGCGGTGGTGGTGGTGGCGCTGCTGATTAATGGAAGTCGGCATTTATTTAAAATCACATCACTGGGTACAGCTTTTAACGGGTGCTGGTGGCAAAACACTTTCAATTGGCGCGATCAGAAACGGCGATATTCGAACCCGATCACCGCCAATGTCCGTCGTTGTCCGGCAGCGCACAATCTGCGAAAAAGAACGAAAATTAAAGATGACAAATGATTTATTTGCACTTTGAGTTTTCACCGCGCGTAAAGCGTTTGCTGCTCAATCACCCTTTTTTGTGTGCTCCGCTCCCACCAACGACCAACGGACGCTACCGTCACCTTCTTACACACCCAATGCGATAGTGATTACTTTTCAAAATGTCATAGGTTTGAGTGTTTATTAGATGGGTTTAGTTGTATGAAAGTGCATCAATGTTAAATGTTGTTGACAGTTGTTTATGAGGCTATCATTTGATCTGTAGAAATAAAACAATTGGCATGCTTGATATTGATAGAATGCACTCAGATGAGAATTAAGTACTTTAATGATGACAATTTCACAGTTTGAAAGAAACATTCAATTTTTTGCGTTATCTAATGCATATAAAGGGAATTCTAGATTTGTTGGCATAAATTACTCGAGGCTTTCGTGTAAATTTTAGCCAGATAACGCTGGAATCATGTCTGTTGTATGGAGGATCGCAAACAATCTTGTTTGCTGTATGCAAGATTGCAAACAATAGCGTTGTTTACGCCTGCTTTGGGTTGCACACACACACTCGCGCGCGCGTGTTTGTGTGTGGGGGGGGGGTGTGTGTGTGTGTGTCCAATCTAACACCCACTGGCCGTATTAGGGAAGAAATCTGTTTACAGCAATCATTCAAGTGACCATTGGAAACAGCTTTAATCCGGGAACTAGAAAGTGATAGCTCTACTACAGATCCAGCAACCCATTTCAGAATGTCTGGAGTGTCACGCCCATTCCGAGGTTACTTTCACTTACAAAAAGCCCCGCATGTAAACATTACCAATTTCATTTGGATAAGGGCACTGCAACACACTTCCAGATTTGGAAATGTAAATTTGCACGTATTTAATAATATTTGAAAATAGGATTATTCTATATACTTATAATCAGATAGGTCTCACTCATGTCCGCCTCATTAATGACACTATCTTGTTCATTTGTAAAAATAAAACATTTCGACGTTGATTCGTGATGTATAGACTGTCCCAGAAAGTATAAGCACACTTTCAAAATAACAAAAAAGTCATGTTTTTTTAGTTTTAATAATTTGGCAAATCATATTTTTATTTGTGTTTTATATGATGTTTTACTCTCGTTTAATCAAAATATTTAATCATAGCCAAGACTCCTAACTTTTTCTCAAACATGACCCATTAGCTTCTCCACAGTGGTACTTCCCACCATTTTGACCACTTTTGGCCAATCTTTTTTAAATTTTTGGATGTCGTCCGCTGGTTTTATGAATTTTCGAAACTTTGCTTTGGTTAAAGCCCAAAAAGTCTCGATTGGCCGTGCCTCCGGGCAGTTCGGCGGATTCATGTCTTTCGGCACGAAACATACATTTTGACTTTTGTACCATTCTAAAGTGTCCTTTGCGTAATGACATGACGCCAAATCAGGCCAAAACACTACTTGACCTTCGTGCTGCCTGATCATCGGCAATAATCGCTTCTGGAGACATTCCTTAACGTATTTCTGAGTGTTCACCGTCTCCGTTGTGATGTACGGACTAGATGTTTTACCACACTCGCATATTGCCTGCCGAAACCATAACCTTCTTACCGAATTTTTCGGTAAAAATTGCCTTCTCCGTTTTGGAGATGTCTTTGTCTTTGCTTACAGTATAGAATTGTGGTCCGGGAAGCGTTTTGTAATGTAGTTTCACATACGTTTCATCGTCCATGATTATACACGCAGAATTTCTACACAATAACGAATCGTTGAATTTGCGGGCCCGTGGTTTCACGGACGCGACCTGTTTTGGGTTCGTTTTGGGTTCTTTCTGCTTCCGGTATGTTTTAAGCCCAAGTCTTTCTTTGGCACGCATGATGTTACTCGACGAGGTCCCTAGTTTTTTCGCAACATCCCGAACGGAAGTTGCTGGTTTTCGCTTGTAGGCATCCCTGATCTTTTTATCGATATCCGGACTAACAGGACCGGATTTCCGACCACTCTTCGGCGCATCTTCAAACGTACACTGTTCTCTATATTTTCGAATCGCAGATCGTACCGCTCCGACGCTTACACCCTCTTCCTTGGCCAATTTTCTCAAGGAGAGTCCGCTCACAGTGCACCATTTGTGCACGATACTTTTTCGTTGTTCCGGAGTAAGACCGCGCATGTTGATAGGTAACACAAAACTGAGCACTTTTTTGATGCTATGTCATTCAGAAATGTGCAAACAAAAGGACGCAGCCAAAACATGTTGAAATATTTCATTATATTCAAAGTGACCGTTAAAATAAGGTGTGCTTATACTTTCTGGAACAGTCGTTATTTCATGCACTCGCGACAAAATAAGCGCAAAAATATTGTTGCTAAACCGCCCGTTAGAGATGCAACCTGCATAACAAAACTCTGTACACCACGTGGTGAATGCATCTGAAATTGTGCCAGCCTTTCACACACGTTGTCTTTGTTTGTTGCGTCTGACCAGCAAATGGCCGTTTTCTGGTCTTCTTTTTTTTATCACTCCACATATCAAACTTCGAAACTGCTAATAATCATCGATTTATTCGCGACAAAGCGAAAAAACAATCTAACTTATTAGTTTATGTTTGGGTTTCACAATACTACCACTAATTAACAAAACTAAGCTGATGTAACTCTTCTTCCGGGTACGGGGGCGAAACATTATTATAAAAAAATAAATACTACCGACAATCACACATTACGGGAGGAAACCGATTGTATTCACTATTTCTTACACAAAGCACGCAAAGATTGTATGGATTTCACTGTTAGTTTAAGTTAAATTACGAATTATTCTTTGATTTTTTTCGAAAACGACGGAACAAAAACAAAACACGTCAGTTTCAAAGCACGGCTTGCTGCGATCTTTAACGAAGGGAAATTTTACGCGTCTGTTGAAATTCATACTTTTTTTCTGTGTAGAACTAGGAATCAATTCTGGTTAGAGCAAGTATGGACGCAGCAGGAACCGCTGACAGTTTGTAATAATTCGACAGAGATTTTTCATTAGAACCGAATTGACGTAAACAATGGCTTTTTTCCGACAATTTCTCGTCATTGAAAACCCATCTAATCAATCCACCACGGTCATTTCGAAGAGGAAAAGTTTACCTTTCCGAAAGAATTGGAGGCTTAGGGCATCTTCAGCGGTAGTCTATATTTGGAACAACTTTATACTAGATTTGCATTAGCAAAACTTGAATTGAACCAGCTAAAATAGACCAAACTTGCGTTCCCCGCACCGGTTTTGTATTTCATTTAAACGATATAGATAATGCTGATTTGTAATTTTGCAGCAGAAAAACAAGAGTCGAAACGGAGAGGATCACGTCCTGCAAGACGCCCCCACGTCAACCGTGATTTCCGTTTCGGTCATCAGAAGCTGTTAGCGACACGCCAACTTACGACGAGAAGCACTTTCTGCGTCATTTCCGCATGCCAAGGGAGATGTTCCTGGACATTATGTGACAACTACAGTCATCTGATGGCTTTTTCCAGCTAAGTTTCGATGCAGCTGGAAAAGTCGGCCTGAGCCCGTTACAAAAGTGCACTGCAGCCTTGCGGATGTTGGCGTACGGTGTCTCAGCTAGTTCTCTCGCCGAAAATGTGAGGATTGGGGAGTTAACCAGCCTGCTGACCCTGAGGATTTTTTGTAAAACTAACCCGCGGTATTTCCTTTCCTTAACACCAGAATGTTAAACGTTTATACAGTACAGATTATTATAGTGCGCTGAAATCAACCAATACACTAAAGCAATTTATTTTCTAACTACAACTTGATTCACAATTCCTTTTCAAACTTAACACAAATTGCCGAAATATTTTCCTTACGCTTTCTCTTCATGAGGTTTTTTGCACAATTCTTAAACTTCAGTTCATCCTTCAAAACCTCGATGCAGGACTAAATCCGGAAGGATTTAAGTCATGTTTCTTATAAAAACATCTTCCTGGCTTCTTGGTAACCGTCCTCCTTCGTGGTGCCGGGTTATTTGTTTACTCGGTTCACGAAAGCCAAGCACCTAACATATTTCGCCACTTGGTGGCTCAACGTCCCGAACCGTTGACGAATTCCAGCAGTTAGCCGACCGGAGAACGATGGGACAGATGTCAGGGCGTGATCCTTTATGGCATTCCAAAACTCGCCCCTCTGTTGGTCGGTTCCTCTGATCGAGTGCTTGGACACTGTCAGCCAAGACCGACATAGCTGCCCGTCCTCCTCCTCGAACCACTTTTTTTTCCTTGCTTCGTATCGGACTGCAACATCCTATACAGAAAAAAATCATTTGATTTTCAGTCTCACAGGTCACAGGTTGCTAAACTGTGAATAGGCTTACCTTTTTTACTAAAATGTAATAAGAAAAACGAAATACGACGACTAACCGAAAACAAAACAGCAACAAGCCTTGAAGAAGTTGCTTTGCGCGAGGGTTTGCGTTAGAAAACAACACGGAAGATTGCATATTTTTTTCTATACTCAATAAAGTAGAGTTTCTGTTTAGTAAAAGCTGAAATGTTTCTCATTTTTGGTATTATCAAGTAGTGTTCACTGTTTTGGAACGGTATTTTTCTTGTTCCAAATTGCTGTAAGAATAGATCAAAACATATACCATATATAGAATGATGCAAAATAGATCCGGTATAAAACAAAATTTACATCACCGGTGCAGCTATGTTTTTGCGTTTGGTCTAAAAAAATAAATCCAAACCACGATTTGGACCACCGTTGAAGATGCCCTTACATAGGTAGCCTTTATGCCACAAGAAATTTACGGAAGAAGCCATTGTTTACGTTTGTCAGTTAGGTCCTAATGAAAAATCTTTGTCGAATTGATAACTATTTCGTTTTATGGATGCATCCTGTTGTTTACCTTTATCTCTCAGCACTTGTGTAGCAGATTTATTGTTTCCAACAGTTTGTTTCAAAGTGCATGGACTTTCAGCGGAACAATGTCAAAATATTGTGCAAAAAAGGGGGCACATAATCCGGAATGTCACTAAGGAAGTTGGCTCAAATGAAATGAGTAAGTGAGAAATCTGTGCGAACAGCAATCATGAAGTTCATTGAGGATATGAGGATGAACGGAAATCGGGTCGAAAAACACCCTCGTTTGGTTAAACGTATAATGAAGGCATTCGAGCACAAAGAAGAGGTTTCAGAGCGGGATGTAACCAAAAAAGTTGGCACTTAAAGACTGGACTCGGAAAAAATAAGACACACAAAAATGATCACCAAAAATTCATTTTAAATCGGATACTTCTCAAATTTTCAGGGATCAAATAACTATATATTAGTTTTTTTTCATAATTTATTTATTGAATTTCCTCCCCCAAGCTGAATGCTCGTACATTTTTCTTAACACTGCGGATGAGATCTTGGGCGAGGCTTTGTCCATCTTCCTTACACAATTTCTCCCAGTTTTTCTTCAAAGCTTCATCAGTTTTGAATATTTTTCCGCTTTTCTTTTACTTCTTCTTCATTATCGCCCAAAATGATTCGATCGGACGAAGTTCTGGTGTATTTGGCGGGTTCGCCTCCTTCGGGACCACATTAACGCCCTTCGCTTCGTACCAATCCATTACAGGCTTGGCGTAATGGCACGAAGCGAGATCCGGCCAGAACAGCGTGGGACCACGGTGAGAGTGGCGGAAGGGCAGCAAGTGCTTCTGCAAGCATTCTTTTCGATAAATCTGCTCGTTTATGGTGCCGGTTGTAACGAACGGCTTGCTGTACCGTCAGCACTCGCAGATCGCCTGCCACAACAGGTACTTCTTCGCGAATTTGTCCATCTTTCTCTTCCGGAACATTTCCGGAACCTCCATGCGGGACGTACCGACAAAAAACTCGAGGCCGGGGATTTGTTTGGTGCCCACCTTGATATATGTCTCGTCGTCCATGACGAGACAGCCTGGCTTGACCAGCCACTCACGGTACAGCTTCCGCGCACGCAATTTGGCCACCGTGTTTTGCTTGTCTGTCCGGTTTGGCCCCTACCTGACCTTAACAACACATAGCCCAGCCCGCTTCACGGTCTGCTGAACGAACCACTTCGAAGAATTGACCTTTTTGGCCACGTCTCGGGTAGAAAGGTTCGAGTTATTCTTAAAGTACTGCCTTATCTTCCGCGCCTTCGTCTCCTGGAACATCTTCACAACGCGGGACACGGTAGAATGGTGGATTCCAATCCTTTTGCCAATACATCTGTGCGACTGACCAGGATTATCGATCACCGCGCCCAAAATTTGCTGGCGTAGCTCTTCTTGTTTCGAATGCATCTTGAAAACTACTTGACATAAAATAAACGATAACATTTTGCACACATAAACATAACACTCTAAACTACCCAGGCGATAAAAAGTTACACCCAAAACAGAGTGTCGCATTTTTTCCTAGTCCAATCTTTATTGCAAATTCGTCAAAATGTTCGCGAAAGAAATGATCACCAGTTTGTTACTCGCCCAGAAGAAGCCGAAAGAGATTGCCAAGGTGGTAGGGTGCCATTTGGCAACAGTTTACCTCATAAAAAAGTCCCTGCAGGATGATCCTAAGCAGCAGAAGCCGGAAAGCGGACGTCCGCGCTTTGCACGCATCGGTCCGTGCAAAAATTGCTCGCAACCCGGTGCGTTCCATAAGAAAACTTGCAAAGGAAGCCAATATTTCGGAGAAATCCATGCGGAGAATCATCAAAGAAGACCTGCATGCATCTTCCAGAGCCAGAGTGAAACGCCAGTTGATTACGGACCGAGTCAAGGAACTACGAGTGACTCGTTCCAAGAGATTGCTTTCCTTGTTGAAGAAGGAAAAAATGATAATCCTGTTCTCCGACGAAAAGCTTTTCAGCATCGATGCTGTGGCCAACAGCCCCACGGACCGGTTCATTTCACCGCAGAAAATGGAGAACGTTCCGGAAAAAGTGAAATTCAAATTTCAAACCAAACATCCGGCCGGTGTCATGATGTTTGGCTTGGTGGCGTCCAACGGTTTGAAAATGCCGCCTGTTTTCATTGATGCTGGAGTTAAAATCAATACCGAAGCGTATAGCGGTATTTTAAAGAACCAAGTGCTTCCCTGGGTGAAGGCCAACTTCTCCGAGGCCCAAAACGTTGTCCTACAGCAGGATGGAGCGCCGTGTCACACGTCCAATCGAACCCAACAATGGTTGAACGATAACATGAAGTTTTGGCCGAAGGATTTGTGCCCCGCTAGCAGTCCAGATCTTAATCCGTTGAATTTTTCGATTTGGACATATGTTGAAGCACGAGCCTGCAAAACATCACACCCTAGTGTGAAAACCCTGAAGTCAAACATAACACGCACATGGCAGTCAATGTCGGAGAACTACGTCCGAAAGGCATGCTCTGGCTTCCGGCGTCGGCTCGAGGATGTTATTAATAAAAATGGAGTAAAGACACATTGAATAAATTTGTTTAAAAGGACTTTATAAAGATAACTGCACTCGAAGATGTTGATATTATTGCTTGAATTACTTGAAAATGGGATTTGAAAGAAATAGAACAAATTTTCGCATTATTTTCTGCCGCACCCTGTAAAGTGTTATACACTTATATTCATTACCTGTATTTGTCCTTTAACAGTACTTTCAACTTGTTTATTACAAGCGTGTTGCTTGGGATGTACCAAAACATTAAAAGTTCAATAACTCCGTAAATTTTGAGATTGGACCATATGCGTAGAACAATTTTTTTCTTCAAATATCATTCCCTATCTCCCCTGAAAATATTTGCACTAAGGAACCGAACACCCTGTATAAAAATTAATTTCTGTCTGCCTGTCTGTCTGAACCTTATAGACTCGAAAACTACTGAACCAATCGGCGTGAAATTTTGTATGGAGAGGTTTTTGGGGCTGAGGAAGGTTCTTAGGATGGTATGATATCCCCCCTCTTCCGGAAAGGGGGGCTCCCATACAAATGAAACACATATTCCTGCATAACTCGAGAATTAATCAAGCAAAAAACTGCATGTAAGAGTTTTTGAAGGCAAAAAATGTTTCTATGGTGGTTTGTAACCCTTTACCTGTCTAGAGGGGGGAAACTGAAATTTCTGCATAACTCGAGAATTAATAAAGCAAATGAAACCAAATTCGGCATGTGGCAATTTTGGAGGGCAAGAAATGTTTTCACTGTGGTTCGAGACCCCTCCTCTCTCTGGTAGGCTCTCATACAAATGAAAAACAAATTCAGAATCGTCTGGATTTTAGCCGCATTGATACAGATCTTCCAGTTATTGAAATATTCGGACAAAACATTGACGCCCTTCTGAAGTTTTCCAGTCAGAGCACAAATCACTCGACCCTTGTACATAGATGGTAGAAGTGTCGTCCGCAAACATCGACAAAATACCATAATAGGGGACGAATATCTGACGTAAAAAATTAAATACCAGCATCAGACTGGGAATTGTTCAGGAAGCCCTGGAATGACCAGATATGTTTTGATGATTTTAACAAGATAGATCGGAAAGTTGTATACACCGTGTCCAATATATTCTCATACAAAATAAAACTCTATTTATTTCAATTCGATAAACCAGATTTTATTGATAAATTTACCCATTATATTGCAAAATAAAACTGATCAAAAACAGCATATGTATTGGAAAAAAACCCCCCCTAACCCCCTTGACCAGCTCCCGACGCTTTTCGAAACCCCCACAGGGGGCACGCACGACTTCCATCGGCATTTCGTCCCAAATTCGTTTGATTACGGTTTTGAATTGGTTCATATTAGACGCCCTGTGGTCATAGGCGTAGCCAGGATTTCAAATAGGGGGGGGGGGGGGGCGAGTTTTTTTTAGAGAGAGAGAGAGAGAGAGAGAGAGAGAGAGAGAGAGAGAGAGAGAATTACATCGTCTCCAACCAGTGGTTGCACATACTGAACAATTAACATTAACGGACACTTAACGGACAATACAACGCCCGGTGGACCAGTAGAGTAGGGTCATTTTCATGTTCCGACAGATGGAGCGGGAATGGAGCCCCATTTATGTGACAATACGCCTGAATGCGGGTGGATTATCTTCTCTACTCTCACCCAAAGTATTTGACAATACCCGTCCGTTTCTTGCAACAAGATTAAACAATTCTAGGCTTGTTCTGGAATAAAAAAAAAACGATTTTAAAAACTTTCGATTTTTCCCTTGTTTTTAAATCAAACCACATTGAATGCCAAACGGGTCATGTTGGATTTTTGTATAGAATAACCACCGAATTTGTTTGCAGTTTGTACTGAAAATGTACTTTTCATCCGCGACCCTCTCACCCAAAGCAACACAGAAGAAACACCGTTTTTTACTCACCATGCTCACACCGTTTGAATAGATTATATTTTTTTAATGGTTGTTCAAATAATAAGTGATTAGCTTTTAACAAACATACATTTTGAGTTTTGGTGGTTTATAGCTTATGGTTTGTGTCCCCTTTGCTCACCTTTAGTATAATTATTTTATCTGATATTTTCTAAACAGGAACATCAAACATAACCTTTTAAAACGACGTAAGTAACAAATGTAAGCAAGCTGTGTTTTTTGTGCTGAATTGTTGCTACTTGCATTCTCAACACACGAGTAGTTAGTAAATAATTTAAGAAATTTTATTCATCAATGACGGAAAGAAATTCATATGCGTTCCAACAGCTATTCCTCAATATTTTAAAAATAATTTATATACACATCTGCATCTGCGTTTTGAAATTTGAACCGATTTATCTGATATGATCCAACTGAAACACGTTCTGTCGAAACACGGTATATGTAGCAATCGTGTGTATCTGAGTAGTATGAAACCAAAACGGTGTATCATTGAATTACATTAAAATTGTTGTTCAAATTCGAGAAATACAACCATTTTGCATATTTTTCTATTCGTGGTTATTTCAGCTGCATGAAAAAACATGCGTTTTGTTTTGTTTGCTTGTTTTTTTTTTAATTACATGCTGGAAAATATTATACTTACTTTTGAAAAACTTTCGAATGTCCATTTATGGTACTTCTGGATAAAATGAATCAAATAACTGCTTTAGACTGCTTATAATTAAAAAAAAAACCGTATGTATTTTACCCGATGATTCGTTTTGTTATGAAGGTTCTTCTGTTTATAAACACGCGCAGAACCATCGCTTATTCTTCCGGTCTCCCTCTAAACTCTCCACCGATTGCTTGTCGATCTGCCAAACTTGGAAGACATCTGCATGGAGTTATCTCAAATTATAATAATCCGTCCAATCTATCACAAAACGTTGCGATTGGTTGAGCGGACTGGAGATAATGAAATCCATTTGTATAAGGCCAAGTCTCTCCCGGTTGGTATTAAACCGATGAGCATGGATATCAATAGGAACATAAAGTTATCAGAAGGCACAAAATGCATCTACGGACTCTTATTTTTACGAAATCCCTCAATTTCAATTTTTAATGGATTATCATAGATTGTTCATTAGACACTTAAACTTGATTGATACAATTATTAGTTACAGCAGTGCAATAGATTGTAGAATACAGTAGTAAAAATTGTAAGTTACGAAAAAAGAGTTTGGTTCGAGCATCGGCTGTGAAAGGTTGTGTCGATGCTTTATTACGCACTATTTTCCTATCGAGCATGGCGCGTTTCGTGTTGTTTCGGTTATCTATAATTCGGTGTAACGAGTGATCGAGTGAGCACAGTAAGAGAACAACAAAGCGTCTCTCAAGCGTTCATAAAATTATCCTTGTTTTCCTAACGGAAAACCACCATCACACTTTGTGAGTGGCTCCAATAGCATCCTTATTTTGGTTTAACTCAGATCAAATCGGATTTCCAACATTATAAAAAATCACCTTGTTTTTCCGATGAAAAAACACCATTACACTTTGTGTGTGGCCCCAATAGCATCCTTACTGTTGGTTTAAATCGGTTCAAATCAGAAATCGGTACTATTATTTAAATATTTTACTAAACGAAGCGTGAATTCAGCTTATTGTTTACCAAAACGAACCCTGCTGCCACCCAATCTTGTCATCTAAAATCCCAGTGATTTCTCGTGGAAGTGCGGCGGTGGTCTCGGCTTCCAATAAAACGTCCAAATAAACGTTAACGCATTCCTACCCTTTCCTTATTTGAACTGCATTCGGGCGAGGCCAGCGCCGGTATTGCCTTAGTTTGGGATCACCAGTTTTACACATTGAGCATGTTTGCATCATCTGTTGATCTTCTGAGTAATAACAGCTGAACTGGCAGTAACGGAATAACAACTTCGGGCGGTCAATCATGCTCATTATCCTGCTCATGCTCATAAAAACGGATAAATTATTTGAATAGGATAAGACAACTGCAACTTCTCGCCCTGACTAGCTTGCTGTTCTGCTTCTAAAACGCTGAATCAAACTGTAAGATACGATCAACATATATTCTCAATAATACGAAACTACAGTACCCTAAAACGGGGAAAGCGGGGTAACGGGGCGGTTTGACCCATGCCATGAATAGTTCAAATAAATATTTTTCGTTGATACTTTTTCTAACTATCAACTGTGTTTCTTAATCTAGTATTATTTGGCTTCTAAAAGCTATAGCATAGGTTTGAATATTCAGTTTTTTGATTAACCAAGAACTGAACATTTTATTGAGCATAGCTTCTTCAACTTTCAGCTAGCGGGGAAAAAAATCAATCAATGCTTATCTAATAGCTAACATTACAGATTAAGAGATATTTCCCTAGTAGCACATTTGTTTCAACCCAGTAAAGGTGACTGCTCTGTGACTCAATTAAGTCACAATAGAGCTGCTGAAACCAGTTTTGACTATTGTGTGCTGCTTGGGGTTTTTAGATACTTTAGGCTACATAGGTTGGGTTCTAGGTTAAAGGAAAAATATTGTAATAAAATTGTTACTCGTTACTATTTAAAAACTATTATATAATTACAACTTTTTTCAACTTTTACAACTTCGCTTAATTTGGCTTTTTTATTTAGGCAAAGGAGCAATCTGACAAACATCCCAAGCAACACAAAATCGTCATATTTGGTTACAGTGACTTGATTGTGACCTAATTGAGTAGTATTGGAGTAACATCAACTGTATTGCAACAAGTTACCTTGCAACCTTCTAGAGATAAAAAATAAATAATAATATATTGAAACAAATAATAAAATTCTAAAAATAAAATCAAAACTTAGGGGGGGGCGACGCCCCCCCCCCCCCACCACCCCCCCCCCCCCCCCCCCCCCTTACGTTTCTTGAAAGCTTGGAATCCGAGGTCATTTTGCAGTATATTGTGCATTGACGATCTCGAAACATTCAGATCTGCGGCCATTTTACATACAGAGCGCTGTGATTTTCGTCTAATCCGTTCCCTGACCACTTTAACAAGTCATGCAGTCCGCACCGTACGAGTACGACCGGATCTCTTCCGGTCATCCAACGAGCAGGTGTCACGGTACCTTCGGATGGTTCGGTACACAACATTCCGCTTTACTCCGAGGTTTTTCAAATTTCTGAATCTTTTTTATCACCACAGCACGAAACTCCTTCATCGCTGGTAAAAGATAAACACCGAATGAAAACAATCGAACATAACCTAAACGCGTTTGTATGAACATATTGCAAAACTACAACAAAACATACGTGAAGCATGTTGAGTAGTTGCACGACACCAATGCAAGGAAAAAGTGTATGAGAATATATTGGACACGGTGTAGATGCAGCTTAAACACCAGACCATTGTGCCAGACATTGTCGAACGGATTTTCGAAGTCAAACAATGCCATGGCGGATGTCTTTCCACCGGACCTGTTCCGTTCTATCTGGTTGTGGATGGTAGAGCGAGCTTTTCTAAACCCAAAATGTTCCTGAAGGAAGGTGTACTTCTGGTTTACGAACGCCAGAAAACGGCTGAGGATCAGCTTTTCCATCAACGTCGAGGGGGAGGACAAAAGGCTGGTGGGCCAATTGCTTTTAGCGCTGGTAGGATCTTAGCCAGGCTTGCGAATAGAGATCACTATGGCTATTTTTCAGCTAGATGGAAAGTAGCCAAGCTCCCAACATTTGTTATAAACCGGTGCAAAATATCGGAAGAAATAGCATAGCATATCATAGAACATTTGCACATAAATGGGGGCAAGTCACCGCGAAAAGCCTATCCACTTCCACTAAACATTTCGATGGCATCTATTGCCGAAGGTGCTGGGAACTCGTTATATATGTTCATTATAGTTCACCTTTGCGGTGCACGATGTCGGAAGAAATCAACACTCAGCTCCAGGTTGACTACTCCGTCCACACCAGCGGCTTTCAATGAAGCATGTGGTGAAGGAGCACCCCTATATGTATCGTTCGCTGCTGCTTTGGATGCTCGAATTTCTAATCTGTGATAGCTAAACAAATTGAACCATGAATGTATGAGTTAATTACGTTCAGAAGCAGACCATTTCCCATTCATTCCCCTATATGTTTCCGACATCAAAAACGAGCCTGGCTGTGGATTTATAAGAGAGTACTGACTCCAACAAGACGGCCAGAACACGATCCCGGAAGCTGTAGATGACGATGCTGGAGAATTTCTATTAGGTGGTAATGGATGACGAAACATCTAAGAAGTTCCATACGACAACCGAAAAAAAACAAAACATTTTTGTTTGACCAAATTGTGATCGTAACATGCTTTACCTAGAAAGAATCAACGTGGCAGTTCATCACCTGCCCAAATTTAAGTCAAGGTGAACTACGTTCGTCTAGGGCAGTTAACTACTGAGTGATGCAGTATCAGAATCGCTAAACTGTTTTGATCGTATTGCGTTGGAAAGTCATCGATTTGAATGCTCTTACGAGTTGAAGTCATCATCAGGAATTCAAATTCAAATTGTCTGCAAACCTGTAACTCAAATGCTCGATTCATTACCAACTGCATAATGGCATCTGGCCAATCACAATCAGTCCGTCCGTCTAGTCTAAATCATCTGCATTAGAGATGTGTTCTACTCTGTAACTACTTCATTAAAAATGATCGTTACAATTTAACGCAGGCATCTGTTGCAGCTCGAGATCAACATTCTCAAGCTAATCCGTCGACGATCTCAGTTCATTTAGTAGGACTTCCTTTGGCATTCATTTGCTCTCACGTTCGCTCGTTCGCCTTAGATACTTCCCAATCTCTCTCTCTCTCCCTGATTCTCGCCTTGCGCACATTCGGAACAGCACTCTCGTCTGGTTCTGGCCACCCCTGGCCACTGCTTCCGAACTGGACTGCACGAATTCTCTGTCAGTCCCACACCGTCGTCGATCGGTCGTCGGAGTCGAGACGAGCAAACGATTCGGATGTCGTGATTAGCATGTGACGTCTGTGATTAAATAATGATCACTGTACTGTTTGTGTACTCGTTTTCACAACCCTTCTTTCTAGAGGAAGGTAGATGGTGGTACATCTCAACGTTGGTTGTATGCATGTAAACATCGGTCGGTCGGTGGTTGAGCGCGAGGGGGTTGAAAGTAATTGGTTCAACCGTCCACCACGAGAGCACCAGTGTGTGCAACTATACATGATATAATTAAACATTATCATGTGCGCTGGGATGGCTTTAAGACCGGAGGCATACCTACAGCTCTAAAAAACAAGCAGACTAGATATTACGCCAAAAATGTCAATTGAGAATCACGCGACCGGCTGTGATGGAAGTGGTGGCTCTACATAGGGGATGATCGTTTATTGTTTTGAGCTGTTAATCGGGTTAACGAGCGTGTTGGCTCAGCCATAACCTAGCTCAACGTGCTGTGCAAGAATGATGTTCGTTCGTTCAAGATCTACTCTGTTTTGCCCATTGAAGAAGAATTGTAAAAATGTATAATCTGAATCGTAGGATTAGCCAAACGATGATAACCTTTCTAAAAGTTTTGCAGCGGCTCATAGCTGATACAAACTCGATTATCAGTAAACAGAGTTCTACCTCTCCTATTAGTTTGAGTCCAACCGTTGTCCCGAACAAACTGATAACAATGGAACCCGTAATAAAGTAAGTTACCATTCGTTCACTTCCACCGATGACCTTCCTAATGAAAGTTAATCCCAAATCTCAAGGATTCTGCTGATTCTACTAATTCGGATCCCATATTCCCGTCCAGAGCGATTCCTGTGTCAACAAGATCCAAAAATCGAGGTTCAATGGCATCGCGAAGGTAGCTGTGTTCAGAAGAATTCCGATCAGCACAGTTTTCTCGAGCTGGATTCCAATTCTTTACTGAACTATACGGTTCTGGAGCTCGTCAACGCAACCTTCGCGCAGTTTGGTTCTAATCACTTCCAAGTGATACCGGTTAGTGTTGTCACTCTATCGATTTACTTCGGGAACGTTTCGGAAGTATACTTTCTGTCCGACTCGTTGCACACGCTGTCGATTCTGAACACCGATCTGCATCGATTCTTTGTTGCCGAACAGGAAAACAAAGCACTTACCTCGCTTGAGATTCGATCGAAAGCTCTGGGGGCAGTTCCATTCAGCATTGAATACTTGAAGAACCTAAGGAAATTGATACTGCGTGGTTGCAATCTGACCAAGATTGACGTGAAACAGTTCAGTGGATTGACTAAGTTAGTCGAACTAGATCTAGCGGAAAATGCCATCGTTGCATTACATGTTCCGGTGGCGGTAAGTTTGGCTTCTTTGAGAACACTGTTTATCGAGGACAATTTCCTAATGGAGGTGAAGAATTTTCCGATGGCATTCCCCCGACTCAGAACGTTGGGCTTGTACAACAACCGCTGGTACTGTGACTGGGTGGCTGAGGTGAGGAAACGCATCATAGAAGCATGGATCGTTGTGTACGGAAGAGATGTTGATTGTGAAAGAAGAATGTACCATGGTGGATTGTGTTGTGATCGGCGACATGAACGTGTTACAAGCTGAATAAAACAATTCAATGAAGTAAGATTTCCCTTTTCTTATCCCTAACATTCTTCTACCGATTCAAACCCATCGTAATCATCAATCAGAATAAGTGTCGCGTAGATTGCACCCCCAACAGCGCATCGTTATCATCCGCATCGCTGTGTTCTTGTGATTTGATTGCTGTGTACGTACGATAACTGATTGTTACTCTCACGACGACTCAAATTTAGTTCACCACGCTGCCGGGTTCTCAGGATGTCCACAATTTAATCAGGCGGAGGGGTGATTGTTTCAAAACACCAAACACTCGGACTACACTTGGACAGTGCCACCGTGCCGACACCGTTGGTGGTGATCGTTGTTCATGATATGGGATTCTACTCGACAGGCCATCTGGCAGTGGCGTGCTTGGGTTGATTTAAATGATATTCGGTAGGGAGCATTACCAAGAATTTGATTTTTGACGGGAAATGCGTCTTACAGCAAGGGTGAGCCTTACGTCTTACAGCAAGTGTCAAAAGAAGAATTGAAAAATAGCGACCGTCACGAGTAATTGAAACACTTCGAACGATAGTAACGCAATCAATTTTAGATAGGTTTTCAAGATTTGTCCATGAGTCATTTGGTATGTTTTCAGGACTGGTAGCGGATTTCTGGATAAATAATAGTATCTTTAGTGGCTAAAATAATAAAAATAGTGACTAAATAGTGACCAAATAGTGACTAAACAGTGATATCCAAATTTTGATATTTTTCAAATCTTTTATGAATTTGTTGAATAATTACAGTTAAAATGAACACCCCCGTTTGCAAAAATGAGTAATACTGCGGCGCAGTGCCACTTTTTGATTTTGTTGTTGTTAAGAGGTCTGTAGCGACTTTATTCTCTCCACTTGGTCCGCAGCTCATTTTTTGCGAAGCTTGTGCTTTACGCAGGGTCGAAACGCTTTTTAGCATGGCCTGTGCTAGAATTACTTTTGACATACAGTATGTAAAAAAAAGTTAATCAAGCACCCCCCCCCCCCCCCCCTTCCAATTTCCAAATTTCTGTTTTTCTGGTGAAAATCAGTTTAATTTAATGAGTGTTCCTCTATGACTTATCAATTTATATTTATTTATCACATATCTTTTCTAGAGATTTTATGTGATGAATTATGAAAAAGGGTAAAATATTACGCAAAAAAGTTTATCCACCCCAAGCGGATACTACGATGTAAGTGTGTTTTACAGAGTTTTAGCAACAATCAATATGTAACTAGCGATTTAAAATTGATTCACTGTTGTAGAGCCCCTAGCACAGGGGGGTACACTCTGCACCTTGCAATAATTCTTGCGTTTTCGGTACTAGTATCTTTGTTTTTGTTTTGATTCGCTATGTTGTTTTGACAGAATATTTGAGGGTGTATTGGTGTTAATTACGTTATTGGGGGCGAACCATAAAGCTTGGGACCGAGCTTGGGACTGGTGTGCTAGTACTTCCTGAGGCAAAAATATATTCATTTTCTTCATGACTATCCATCCGCTGGTTTTAGTGTGTATTCTGTAACTTTATCGAATGTAAACATTGTGTCTAGCTGTCATTTAGTGCTCTCGAAGTTTTCGTGCTCAAAATTGCAGTTTCGTGTTCAAAATTGGAAGTTATTTGTTACAAAATGCCCAAAACAGCACAAATTTCGATCAGCATCCGAAGTTTGTTTATTGAATATCACAAAACTGGCAAAAGCTACCGTGATATTGCCGATATTGACCAGCTTCGCAAAGATACGGTCGCTAGGATTGTGTAGATATACAAAAAGCGTGGTTCTATCTCACCAGCTAAAGGTTGTACGTAATCAAATTGCACCACTTTTAAATGGCTGTAACCTTTTACCTGTTAGGTATTTTCTATTGAAATTTTGGGTGGAATTAGTTCAATGTGTATTTGTTTACGCTGTGTAAGTTTCACTAGCAGACAGAGTTGCCACAGATAGATTTATCTAGATTGACACAGACTTTTATCATTTTTTTCATACAGATATCTGTATGTAAAGATTACAGATTTTTTAGGTGAACCAAGATTTTTCAGATTTTTGGCAATTTTTGGTCCACTCAAAAGCCTCAAATATAAAATATAAGTGCATTTTAGGATCCAACCCATCAAGCAAAAGAAAACAATTGACACTGGCACTACAGTGACAGATTACAGTCTGAAAGCCAGTTTGTGTGTATGCCCCCAAATGATTTCTCCATAATTTTTGACATGATATTTTAAGAAAATTTTATATAATTTCCCAAAGATTCTATGAAAAGTTCTCAGACATGCCCTGAGATATTTCTTCTGGCGTTTCTATAGGTATTCTTCAGGATGTTTGTAGGCATTCCTCCAGAAATTCTATCAGGAGTTTCTTCTGGCATTTCATCGACAGTTTTTTAAAACATTCTTTTGATGATATTTTCGGAGGAATCCCTGAACTTGTGAAATTTTGTGAATCTAAAGGAATTCCTGGAGTACATCTAAAAGAACTACACAAAACTATACGGTAATTCCTGAAGTAATTCTTGGAGTAAATCCAGATTTATTGGAGAAATTAAAAAAGAATGTTTTGAACGAATTCCATAATCTAATACGTTCAATTCTTAACTTTTAAAGTTCTGCAAGGGGTTTTTGTAATATTATTTTTTAAATTTTGTCTAGGATGTTTGCAGGAATTCATAAATATAGTTCTCCAGAAGATACTTCAATAATTGCTTCAAATATTCCGTTTGAGAAGTGTTTGTTTAAAAGTTCCGCAAGAGATAGCTCCGCAAATTTCGGCAGAAAATCCTGCAGGGGTTGCAACAAAAATACTGTTCTTTCAATTTAGAAGTATTTTCATGCATTCACGCAGAGGAATTCCGGGAAGTTAGAACACTGTCCTCTATAGTTTTTTTTTTTATTGGAAGCATAGTTTTTCCGAACGTGCATTTTTGTTATCTGTTACAAAAAAAGCTTGTTAACTACGTATTCACTTTCTACTAATTTCTGTATTATTAATTTCCTGTAGAAAGAATATCCGTTTTTCTGTTGTGTGATGTAGGGAAGCCGGCAATTGTACTTAAGCCCTAGTCAAAAGACCGTTTTGCATCGGCTAATAAAAATAAATGTGTTTTGATGAGTATATCTCTGTTTTGTTTTGCATTCAATTCAATAGCAATTATAAAAAATAAGTGCTTAGCATTCAGGCACCTGAAGAAAGTTTCCATTCTACTTTTACAACACAAAATTTGAAACAAAGATTTTTGCCAAGATTTTCTGCAGTTAAACACAGATACAAAAGATTTTTTTTGCAAAAATTAAAGATGAGAACGGAAAATAATGTGGCAACCCTGCTAGCAGATGTGCAATCAATGCGAAGATGGAGTCGGAATAACAGCAGCGGCGCAAAGAAATTTGGCGCACGTAGCTCGAAAATCCGGATCATTCTCATCGTGCCATCAGCAGAAAGCTGGGAATGGTACATTCTACGGTGTCTCGTGTTTTAAATCCGTACCACGAACGTTTGACCATCGATCGGAAAGAAAAAAGTGGCAAAGTGTTAAGGATCACAAGCGGGTAGTTCAAGCTTTCAAGAGGAATCCCAACAGTTCAGTTCGAAATGTGGCGAAGAAACTGAATCTAACCAAAACTTTCGTGCAAGATGCGAAAAAACGTGAAGGACTACACACGTACAAAGTCCAAAAAGCACCTAATCGCGATGAACGGCAGATTACGGTAGGTAAAACACGTGCACGAAAGCTCTACACCCAGATGTTGACGAAACCACATTTCCTCGTTATGGATGATGAGACGAATGTAAAAGCAGACTTTCGGCAGCTGCCGGGGCTCCAGTTTTTCACTGCTCATAATCAATTCGATGTTCCTGAGGACGTTAGAAAGCAGAAGATGTCAAAGTTTGCCAAAAAAATATATGATTTGGCAAGCAATTTGCTCGTGTGGAAAGCGGAACACCCCATTCGTGACAACTGGAACGGTCAATGGGCAGGTGTACCTAAAGGAATGCCTCCAAAAGCGTCTACTTCCTCTTCCTCTTCTGAGGTCACACGATGGTCCTACGATTTTCTGGCCGGATTTAGCCTCGTGCCATTACTCGAAAGAGGTTTTGGAGTGGTACAAGGCTAAGGAGGTCAATTTCGCGCCGAAGCATCTCAACCCCCCGAACGCACCGGAACTGCGGCCAATTGAAAAGTACTGGGCCATCATGAAGTAGGCACTTCGGAAGCATCCTAAGGAAGTGAAATCGGAGGAAGATATGAAGAAAAAATGGATTGCCACGCAAAAAAAAGTTGGTCCAAATGTTGTACAGGACCTTATGAGTAGTGTAAAGAAGAAGGTTCGTGCATTTGGATATGGAATTGAAATTGAATAAAACAAACATGAGAACATATTCATAACATGTTTTATTTTACTCCCTGAAAGCTTGAAGATGATTGGTTGAACGGGCGAATTTTGTCAAATATTAGTGTGTGTCGCCTTTAGTCAAACTTGTGACCGATTAAGGTCAACGACTTCAAGAAAATTATACCAAACTTATCCTTGCAGAAAAAAATATTAATACGGAACTGATTTCAAGATAATAGTACCGTGATTCACAGCCCACAATACTTTTCACTTTATTCTGCTGTCAATCAGATGCACACGTGGAATGATAAATGCACTTTTTTGGTGTATATTTCTCGACTTTTATATAGTGTAGCCAGATCTATTGTACAATAGATACAAATGTTTTTTTTTTTAACTGTTTACAATCGGCGGTGCGATGAAATAGTGACTTTAGTGACCATTTTCCGAAAAATAGTGACTTTAGTGACTTTTGGATGCAAATAGTTACTTTTTAGTGACTAGCCTCAAAATAGTGACCAAGTCACTAAAAAGTGACCTGCTACCAGCCCTGTGTTTTGCAACTTTTAATTCCATTCCAAAACATTATCATTCAATAATGATAGACTATGTTAAATGACACAATTAAAAGATAATATCTTGTAGTAACCTCACTTAAAACCATACTAAACACAAAGTGTTTTCCTAACACAGACTTCAGAATTATGTACCTAAGATTTCATATGCATATGCAGTTTATCTACGCGTATATTCATTTGCTGGGTTCTCTTATTTTCAACAGTGTGAGTAAAAACTAGTCAAACTAGTACAAAGTGTATCGTTTATATCTGTCATGGTTCATGACAGCATATCCTGCATGAAAAAACTGTATAAATCCATACTGCCCATCCGAATGTATCTCACAGACGGAGAGCTAAGAAGTTTGGTATCGCTAAGACCACCTTACAGTTATTCAATTCCATACAAAAAACGGAAAAAAGTCTAAAAATGGATGTTACATAAATAAGTTATGTGTTATCAATTAATTTTGGGGCGTTGATTTCAAATGTGCTATCCAAATTGACGTATTAGGCCACACAACCGAGAGGTCATTTAATGGTCTCCTGGAATATCCGGAACATTCGATAAAATTGTAAATTCATTAGTCTCGTCCTGAAGTAACACGATTTGTTGACGTAGGACTACGTCTTTGTTTGCTATACTGGGGTACAATTTAAAAAAAAACGTATTGCGACCGTCACGAAATGTGGTCAAGTTTTGAGCGTTAATATCTCAGTTGTTTCTCCAAAGATTTTTTCAAATGTTCGCACCAATCGATCAGAAATATTTTTACGCATCGATTGTATTTAATAGAAGACATTGTTCATTCCGGGTCACATACTATTGGAAATCTCATAAATGTTAAACCCTGCTTTAAAAGTATCTTTATTCAAAGAATATTGCATTGTACATTCAAAATGGCTTACATTTAATAGTGTAGTCGTACGTCATCATTTCGAACAACCCAAAGACTGTGCCTGATATTTTTTCAAATTTTATATGTAAGAAGTAACATCGCTTGAGAACAATTTATGTTTCTGAGAGGTCATTGCATGGCTTTCCGGAAGTTCCGGAACATCCGTAAAATTGGATAATTCAGCAATTACCAAAAACATGAGTTGAATCTTAGAAATCATTGGTAGGTTTGCTCCTTTTCGGAAAATATATTACTCGAATTTTTCATAGATAAAGATTTTTAAGATAAAGTGGTCCGAAAAACTGAATTCTAAAAATATATCCACGTTTTTCAAAGAATTATAACTTTTTAACCACTGGACCGATTTGAATTTTTAATGAAGAAAGAAAAAAAATGAGCTTTAGTTTTAAGAAAAAGAATGAATATAAAAAATGCTCTGAAAAAGCAAAAACTTCGTTGATGGGTATGTCGTTTAATTGGTTGAAATGCAAGCAGATTTCTCCACACAAATAACATCTTTGTGCTGATGTTGTATGTGTGATGGCGTTAATTACTTTACCGTCTGCAATAGTTAGCTGTGCTTGGTAAGCAATATGGAATGTATAACCATCGTAACAGAAAGGGGACATTGTTGCAATTTCAGCAGACATCCGTATATTTTCCTCACGGATGGGTCTTTGCTTTGTTGAAGTAAAATTGTTCTCCAGGCTAGCAGAAATCGCGTACGTTGTGGAAGTGATATTTTCCGTTGCTAAGAAGTCTGGAAAAGTGGTGAAAAAATATTTTTTTGCGTGGTTGTCAGCCTCCATTGGCAGTGAAGAGGAGTATTCTTGCTGAAATTTTTTTCGCTCAACCTCACCCTCTCGAACTGAACTGATAGCTCTCTCTCTCTGTCTGTCGCTCGGGTTTGCACTTTTTGGGAGAAGCGCAGTGGTGTTGGTGTGAGTTTGGGGGATTGGTTTTTATTTTTATTCGCCCACCCTGGATGCGATTCATCAATACGTAAAGATAGAGAGGTACGTCGTTGTGTGTGTTGGCAGTAGTTTGCATCGCATCAGCGGCGCGTTGTTCTGCGTCGCGGATTACTAGTGTGCGCGTGCTATTGGTTCCGGTGAGCTGAAGTTAGAAGAGTGTTGCGTGTCGCGGGATCGCGCCGTGCTCGCGATTCATTCAAAAAACTGCATACAATCAATTGCGCTGTTGTGTGTTGGTGATATTTCATCAAGCGAGCTCAGGTCCAAAGTGTCGTCGTTCGCGGGTATTGTGGGGGAAGATAGTGTGTATTGTTTAGCAACCGTATACAGTTAGAGGTCATAAGCGAGTTTATTTTTCTTATTGATTCTGTTTCCTGCAACAAAGTGCCAATATCTAGAACTAGATTTTAGAGGAAAATGCCATAACCGTGCCAAAGTGAATTTTGATTCGGTGTGCAGGCTTAATTTTTAAATTAATCGGTGCAAGAAGAGTGTATTAGACACAGATATCATGTTACTACCGGTAGGCTTCCGACACGTCGGCGACGGCCGGGTTGATGTGGACGAGTGCCGATGGCAGCAGCTGCGGGTCCAGCAGGACTTGGCCACCTAGGACATCGGGGAGAGCTGGTTTGCAAAGCAACAAATAATTTAATTCTACCATATTTTGAAGACAATATCTAAAATCCTGTTTTATTTTATTTTGTCTATTTTGTTTTGTTTTGTTTTTCGTTATGCTTGTCTCTTTTCAGTGAGCTACATACTTTCAGCGTATCGTTAACCAAAACGAACCCTGCTGCTAACCTTTCCCAAACTATCCAACACCCCAGTGATTTCTCGTGGAAGTTCAGAGGATTTCTCGGCTTCCTTCAAAGCGAGTATCATGTCAACACGTTCCATTCACTACTTGACCAGCATTTGGGTACGGCCGGCGCCGGTATTGCTTTATAATGGGTCACCAGTTTTTAAACATTGAACATGTATGTTAGTCCCAAACATCATCAGTTGAATTATGGAGAGTGTGAGCTGTTTAGTGGAATACCTGTAACTAGAAAATAAGAAGAATGATTAGTAATTTCCATTTAATTCCAACTACCTTTATTGCTTATCTTGACAGATACGCGTATTTCGTCTAAAATGTGCAGACTTCTTCAGTGTCGTGTACTAATACTCGACTAGTCAGTATTAGTACACGACACTGAAGAAGTCTGCACATTGTAGAGAAATACGCGTATCTGTCAAGATAAGCAATAAGTAGTTAAAAATGAAATTATAATCATTCTTCTTATTTTCTACTATCATCAGTTGGTTCTTTGTGCAAATACAGCTGATCTGGCAATAACGGAATTGCATCCGTGGGCGGTCAATCATGCTCATGATCATGCTCATGCTTGTAGGCAAACATCCAAAGAAAATTAAGAGTAATAGAAATTCATCACTCAAATTAAATCCCTTTAATACTAGGTTAGTCAAAAAGTTTTGAAAGCGACATCTATGAAGCTGTAGAAAACCCAAAATTGCTACGCCATTTTAATATTTCATCTTTCATAAGAACGTACTCAAAATTTCATTTCGATCTATCAATTCATTCTTTGTTTACAAACCATTTGAAGTTGACGTGTCTAGTGTATTTTTTAACAATGGAAAAATCCGAGTATCGTGCGGTGTTTAATTTTTTTGTTTTGAAAGATTTATCGTCTACTGAGATCCATGCAAAGATGTTGCAAGTAATCCGAGTCTTTTCTTTCACTTCCAACCGTTCACCGAGGGGTTGAAGACGATCCACGCTCAGAACGTTCAAAACAACACCAGAAATCATAGCGAAAATACAGGATATTTTTTTGGAAGATCGTCGATCGACTTTGGATTTGATAGCTGACACCATAGGCATGTCACATGGAACAACATGGCATATTTTGGCTGAAGTTTTGGGTTTCATAAAACTGTGTGCACTATGGGTGCCGCATTTGCTAACAATGCAACAAAAACACGTTCGAGTGCGACTACTTTCGAAAGGATAAAAAGAATTTTCTGCGTCGATTCATCCTATGGATGAGACTTAGGTCTACCACCGTGATCCCGAATCAAAAAAGAAGCTAAGGAGTGGTGTGAACCAGTCTGCTAAAAACTGTTGCAAATATGGCGCTAGTATTGCTGGCTAATGAATTGTCGCACAATATTAATAAAGATTTGAATGGGCCATGCGACAGGTCCAAAGAAGATCGATCAAACATGGATTATTGAAAATCCGTCAGGATCATGGTGGTAGACCCAAGTCCGGAACTTATCTAACATTTTGAAACCAAAAAAAGAGAAATAATAATAAACCCTCTTCTTATAATATTTTAAAAAATCTAAGTTCCAAATCAAACATCATGATACTAAGCTTAGCGTGTATATCGGTATTTTGAAGGACCAATTTGCTTCCCTGGGTGAAAGCCAATTTCTCTGAGGATCAATGCGTTGCTCTACAACACGATGGAGCCAAACAGGACAGTACGATGGCTGATAGAAAACATGTAGTTTTGGCCAAAATAACTGATAACGCCTAAACTTATGCTTCCAGTATGCTTTATGATTTTCAATCCACGATCATCGCAGAATTTAGTGAGAGTCGTAAAAATGGTCGGCGGTGCTTCATCGAAAATCAGATCACTATGACATCAAGGTTGCCTTAAAAGGTCTGACCAGTGGTGAATCCCTGGATGAGACCAAACAAGAACTAATTAAATTACTTGGAGTTACACCAGCTCAAGAAATAATAATGAAAATGAAATCCCAACCTGGCGATTCTCGCAATGGGATTTCTAACGATTTTTATTTCGTTCATTTTAAATCAAATGAACTAAGTAACCTTAAGGCATTGGAAAAAGCCAGCCTTATGCTCCATGTCCGTGTTAAGTGGGAACATTTTAGAAAGATTGGATGAAATTTCCAACATCTCACACCAAGGACAGCTGTCCTGTGAAGGATCCCAAAAAATTTAAATGTGGGAATTGTGGTGGAAACCACAAATCCAATTTTTGGGAATGCAAGACTCGCAAAGCGATCTTGACGGCAAATTGGCATTGAGGGAAGTCACCCAATGACCAAATAGTTTGCGAAGTGCGAAGATAAACTGGCTTTTTGGCTAAACTGTGATTTTTTTCCAATCGTCTTATTGAAATATAAGAAATAATTGAAGTGTGGAAAAATAAATGCATCAAATTTTAAATGGTTTGCACATGAACTGTAGTTCGGAGACCAATTTCGGCATTCTTTTAGATAACCTTATTGGGGGGCGACCCCGGCGTAGTGGTTAACATCCTTATCTCTCACGCCAAAGTCACGAGTTCGAATCTCACCCCCGTACAAGTTACGATAATACCCAAAAGGTATTTGAGTGACTACGACGGGAGATGAGGAGGGCTGAAAATCTCGACAATCAAGGAATTTAAAAAAAAAAAAAAAAAAGATAACCTTATTGAATTCCATCAGTTTTCAAGAAATTCATGATTCATGTATCGAATATATTTGTTTTAATTTTGTTTTTGTTGTTGTAAACTCGCATAATTCCCGAAGCGCATTAATTTTCGGCAGGAAATGAATTAGAAGAGCAGAGAATCGAACAAAGCAGAACAACCAAAACCTACCACGATATCACAGTGAAGTTTGACAGCTGTGGCCACTATGCTGGGTTTCATGGCAGCCAATAGGTTTTATGAAGGTTCTTAAGTGGTCATAACATCTATCACTAGAACATTTTCAAAATCATCATGGTCTTATAATGGTTTTATTGACTGGTTTTCACAACCGTATATAGAGTGGGCAACTTTGTACAAATTTCGGCTTTAAAGAAGCATAGAGGAGGTGTTGGTAGACAAAACAGTTTTGAATGAAGTTTTATCTACAAAGCCGGGAGGTGTTCCATACGGATGGAACTAAACTAACAATTTTACTTGGGTATTTATGTACGAAAACTATGTTTACAAAACAAGCGTAAGCGAATTGAGCATGAGCATAATTGACCGCCCAATACTGCTTCTTCGTTATAGCCAGGGATGCCAGATATACAGACATTTGATCATGCATAAAGACATAACAAAAAACAAAAAAAAACAACAAAAAAAAACCCCACAAAAAAAAAAAAAAAAAAAAGAAAAAAAAAAAAAAAAAAGCAAAAAAAATAAAAAAAAAAAAATATATAAATTTTTTACAAAAACCAAAACCCAATGGTGTGGGGGCCCCGTTTCTCCCCCACCCCCCAAAAATTATAAAACACACGCCCCGAATATATTTTTTTTTTTAATAACCGCCCACATAAATTCGCCCCAATTTGTTTTTGTAAACAATGGCTTTCGTAGTCATTTGCTCTTGAACAAAAGGTCACAAATACAAATTAAGCACGCTTTAAGGAAGATCAGCTATTTTTTTTCTATAGAACCATGAAACCCTATGCTATTGGTGTGTGAGGCTCCGGTTCTTCTTCCGCTATTGGTTCTCCACGAAAATTTATAGAAACTGCAGTTCGGCTCGAATTTGACTGTTAATGATATTTTGTTTGTTAAATCAGCGCCAACATTAGATTAGGGCGAATTTGCTTTTGTAAACAATGGCTTTCGTAGTCATTTGCTCTTGAACAAAAGGTCACAAATACAAATTAAGCACTCTTTAAGGAAGAAGAGCTTTATTTCTATCCGCTGATATATTCAATTTGATGGAATTGTATTCAACTACCGATAAGTTAGCAGACAAAGTGTTTGTTTACAAAAGCAGATTCGCCCTAATCAAATGTTGGTACTGAAATGTCCAACGTGCTTGTAAGTGTGAAATGGATCCTGTATTTACGGAGGGAACATGGTTCGCGATTGAAATGTTCTTATCAGCAGGACAGCCTGAGTGTTTGGCGGCACGTGACACTACGATAAAAACAGGCATTTACACCGTCATCAACTATAGATTGTACAGACTGAAGATTGAACATACACCCAAAAGTTGAAAAGGTGGCAAAAAATGCAATTGCAGTTTTTGCAATCATATCTTGAGAAATCCGCATGATTCAGAAAAGGAAATGTTGCCCATTTTGATCCACAAAGCGTTTTATGGTACAAATGAAGCCATGCAAATGTGTGCAAGCGACTGGCAAGCAAAAATAGCTCGAAACAAATTTATCGCTGTAGGATCCTTATTCAATCATCACCAACATATCAATATACAATATGGATGAGTCGATATCACAAAATGCCGCAACGCTATTGGCCACTGTTGTATTGCCGCCGTCAAGTGTTCTATGTTTGTTCTCACTGATCATCAACAAAGCGTTTTATGAAATAAACAATGCCATGCAAGTTTGTTAGCGACAGGAACAGGTGCGACAGGTGGAAAATATGTCCATTTGCTTCATTGCTGTTCCCTGAATTCCTCACTAAAAGAACTAACTGTTGGGTTTCTATTCCAATGCTCTTAGTTTGTCAAATCGGCTGAATGGTTGCCATCAAGAGCCGCCGCGCCGACGGTCACGGTTCGTATACCGATCTCAGGAACTTTGGGACACTCATCTCTCACTCATCAACTATATATCACTGCGCACAACCTCTCACGCACACGGTCAAGTTTTTATTGCGAATTGCTGTTGCTTTTTTGCCCACAACTAATGTTAGATTTTTCATCCAAGTTACGATTAATAGCAAGAATGGAACAAAATCAAGCGAAATTGTATTACAATCTTACTTTCTAAGTTTGGGTGTAGAGCGAATTACGAACAACTTAACCTAACACCAAGTAGACCAGTTTGGACATTTTCGTTTTGCAAAAAGTTCCACTGGCTGGAGCGGGAATCGAACCTCCAACTTCATGACAACCGCTTGAACGACGGGCGACGCCGCTAACCACTTGACCACGAAGATGAGGTGGTCTGTCTCATAACCTGCTAGTAGACAAGTTTGTAATTGTAGCAATCGACATGTTTTGGTTGATTCTTTTCGAGATCGGTTAGGTAAAACGAAGGAGCGGGTTGAGGAAATTGACGTTTGCAGCAAATCGTGAACTGGCCTATTTAATTTCGCCTTCGCACACATGCACAGTATCGCACTCATACAATATTGTTAGTTTATGTACAGATTGAGTAGCTGAAGAAAACATTTTTTTAATCGGAAAGCAATCCGCATGCGTTTAAGAAGTCCCTGCAATTGGGAACTTTATTCCATGGTTATGAAATTTTCTGAGCCTAATGCTCGTTGCTGAAGGTATGTTCCGATAGACCAGATATAAGCAGAGGGATTAATGTCCGAATATTGGCAGTTCTAATTATAGATTACATACAGCTTCATCAAGTGTCGCAGGTGCTGACTAAACTGCTTAAAACCCGTCCCGTACCCTACCAGCGGCTGGATGGTCATGAAGAAAATGAATATATTTTTTGGCTCAGGAAGTACTAGCACACCGGTCCCTAGCTTAATGATTCGCCCCTTATAACGTAACTCACACCAGACCACCCTCAAATGTTCTGTCAAAATAACATAGCGAATCAAAACAAAAATCAAAGATACTAGTACCGAAAGGTACTACAAAGCATAAGAGTGTATTGCAAGGTGCAGATTGCAAGGTGTGCTTCGGAACTAGGGGTTCTACAACAGTGAACCAATTTCAAATGGCTAATTGCATATTGATTGTTGCTTATACCCCCCTCATACAGACAAATCAGCGCCAAAATTTGATTAGGGCGAATCTGCTTTTGTAAACAAACTCTTTGTCTGCTAATTTATAGGAAGTTGAATACAATTCCTTCAAATTGAATATATCAGCAGATAGAGATAAAGCTCCTCTTCCTTAAAGAGTGCTTAATTTGTATCTGTGACCATTTGTTCAAGAGAAAATGACTACGAAAGCCATTGTTTACAAAAGCAAATTCGCCCTTATCTATTGTTGGCGCTGAAATACAGACATTTCAATTACACGGTAATTCTGAGGTAGTCATTTTTTGACTACATTCTATGCATTTCAATGAACATCCTCCATACGTCAAAAAGTGCCTACTTTTTAATCCCAAAAAATGAATAATTTTAAGTCCTTTTTTTGTTCCAGTGTGATAGAAAAAATGCATAAAAACAACGCTATCAACAAAGTGAAAATATCGATTTGTTCTAGTTGATTGGCTTTGCCTGAAATAAAAAGTGAAAATAAAAATAAAATTGAGCTATTGCAAGCAATTAGATCATTCAGATTGATCATTAAAATGAAATGTATTTTTAAGTTTGAAATAAACTCAAATCTGTATCTATTGAGCCACCTTCTTAGACCAGTTCAGTGCCAACATGTCAAAAGTGTAGATCTGCTGTAAACAATTACTAAAACCGTCACTTTCTCGGGAATGAAAACTTTCTCCTGCAAATCAACAATCCCTACTGCAAAGAAAAACATTTTCCTACCTTATGGTGTATTTTATTTGCATGTGTGGATTTTTGCGATAAATCGATAGGGAATGTCGTTGATTGCAATAAAAGCAGATCCAATCTTTTGAGATATTGGCGCTGAGTTTATCTCATTTTCATTTCATAAAGTGACTAGTTTCTATACAGAAGCACATTCTAAAAATGCATAGTTTCTAATCTCTTTCACATGCTGCAAAATGCCTAAAATTTATTCACTTTTTGACGTATAACCTTTTTAGGCATTTTTGCATAAAACCTTTTTAGGCATTTTATGCATAATTCCAGTCTTCAAGCAAAATGCCTACTTTGAAGACATAATTGCATACTTCAGATTTACCGTGTAGAAAAAAAATTTAAAAAAAAAAATTGGCCACCCCCCTTTACACCCAAATAATAGTTAAAAAAGAGCAGAACCACAAAATAAGATTTGGAACAAAAATACACTTCAACAATAAAAAAAAACACATTCTCAAAATAAAAAAAAACAAAACCCCCCCCCCCCCCGCCTGAATGCCGCCCCAGTGGTCGAGTAGGGAATGGGTAGCAATAGATCATTGCACGGAATGTATTAACCTCACTTTTTTGACATTTTAGGGAGCTTGTTTACAAGGTGTTAGAACCGAACCGCGCAAACGAAATTTTTCATTGGCTTTTTCCGGATTCTGTACGATTAGATGCAGGAAAAGATGTCAAAATAAGCACTGGTGTCTGTTTTTCGGCTGTTTTACTACAATCGTTATAAATTTAGAGCGCAAAATCTCAAAACCGATCTTACCGAAAATATTCTAGGTCCGCGTAAACAAGCTCCCTGAACTGTCAAAACTGTATTGATAACGCCATAGTGCAATGATCTATGTGCTGACGTGGTACTCGCTTTGAAGGAAGCCGCGGAGCCCGAAGCACTTCCAAGAGAAATCACTGGAATGTTGGATAAAATGGTTGGGTTTGCAGCAAGATCCGTTTTGATAAACGTTGTGCTGAATTCTGACGTACTGACGTGAGTAGCGAATATGATATTTCACTATATTCCCGGTTTATTCTCTGTACAGAGATGCACAGTGAAAGGATGCTGTTGGGGCCACTCACAAGTGTGAGTGGTTTATTTCAATAAAATACAAAAATACTTTAAAGTATAAAATTTGAGGATCGATTTAAACCAACAGTAAGGATATTGGTGGTGCCACTCACAAGTGTGGGTGGTTTATTACAATGGAATACAAGAATACGTTAAAGCATCGAATAGTTTACAAAACGAGAGTAAGCGAATTTACGAAAAATTATGTTCAGTGTAATCTTAAAAAGTCTGAAATGTCATGCTTCAATTCTTGTACATTTTCTAGTTCAGTGTCTTTCAAAAACTGCTCAAAGATATGGTTCACATCGATTCAGCACGTTATAAACTAATGATTTAGGAAGATATCTTATCAAATGCTTCCTTCGTGTCGCATTTGTGTGCTTTGTGTTACGGAAAAAAAATCAGATGCACATATCATTGAGATCATAGCGTGATGCTTTGTTTTCCAATCGAAATACCTAGTCCGGTATTAATATGCGTTCATAAAATGAGTATATTTTTCCAATTCGAGGCAACAAGTCTGTAACCCAACCAATCTCAACTTCCTGCCTGTTGTCCCAAACACGCGCCTGTGGCCAAATTCGTTGTTACTGATCACCGTCGGGTGTCGTGTTCCAAGGGAGGGCAAATCGGGAGGGCTTATCACCCCATTTAAGGTGATTGAATTACCACTTGGATTTTGCCTTGATTCTCATTGAAACCTTTCGAGAGGCAGCACACCAATCAACTCACATTTGAAGCACTCGAACGAAAACAACGACCAGTGAGACAGAAGTTGTTTCCAGGAGAAGGTTTACTTGAGATGATCTGGGAGGTAAGTGGTAGGTCGTTCGGCGGAAGCGATTCATGCTATTACGAAACTGCAATTTAAGTTTATTGAGCAAATTTTACATACGTTGCAAGAGTTCTAGCCGTTGTCGCTGCTGTTGAGATTCACGCACACGTACACTTCCAACAAACACAACTCTGATGTATCACTGATGCGTGGTAAACAGAAGACGAACTGATGTTATTAATTACTAATAATTGAACTAATTTAACACTTGAACTTGTGAGAGGGTGGGTCGGAAAGCAACGTAGGACGACAGCGATGACCGCCGGTCAACGTACAAGTTACTAACCACACAGAGCACAATTCGACACTAGCTATGCAGGCTGCCATTCATCATCAGCAGCTCCACTGGACCAGAATCGATGGTTCTTCGGTCGGTCGGTCAGTCTGTTAGACCATCACACATCTCTCCAGCACCAACATCACACTTCCATCATCTGGAAACCAATTTGCAAAACCACAACCACCGCGTCGCCGTTTCAGAGGGTGTGCTGATCACACTTAATTGTTCACGGTAATTAAAATTTATTTATCACTCAATAACTTCGACTGACATCAATTCGATCGCTTTGGTCCTCGTCATGAATATTCATCTCATATACTTCGGGATGAGTATAATTTTCGGCAAATGTACAATCAAATGGGTGTTGATTTGTCTTCGTTTAGTCAAACTTAAATATTTGCGACAAAACAACACAACCCGTTGATGATCAGCACGATCTTTCAAATACGCGACACCACAATCATTACGCGACGAAGTCCAACATCGAACTGCAAAGACTGAATGGAATCAATTAGAGCTCGCTGAGTTGAGTACGAAAATTCACTACAGACACTATTGCCATCGCCATCAGCAAACCTCGATATAGCTCGATACCCCCCTGCTCGGATGACCTGCCAGATTAGGGGAGGTGTTTTTGCATCGGCTATGTTTCTCGTCTACACTGACTAGAAGCTACAAAATGATGATCACAAATTGAGAGCGCTCTTGTTGATTTGGCTGGGGCTGTTTGTACGGATTTACATGCATACATGTTCATGATTCTTCCGGCCGGAGTGCATCGCACACACCCAGCTGACAAGTACTTGGAAAACGATACATCTGAGAACCGAAAACGTTTCGAATACGAATTGTAATTGCTAACTACTTCTGATAGGTTCGATAAGAGCATTTCAAATTTGGACGTGCGAACGTTTCACGCCCCTTTCATTTCGTGCTACACGATTTGTTTGCTTTGCGCCCCGAGAGCTTGGTTTTATCTACAGCAACTGGAGCTGCCGGGGCATCTGAACTGCACAGTTCCACAGAAATCAATCAAATCGTAAACAGCACTTGACATTCGAGGCGAAGGAAGGCCTTCATGCGAATATCGGTTCAAGTGCAGGGTGTTAATCGCAAGTGGACACTATCTACTGTTTTCGGTTAAGAGCTTGGTAGTTTGAAATCACCCTCAATGACGCTTTTCTAGCTGAGGATGTTGTTAGATACGGTCGCAGATAGCCTCGGTGGTACTGAAACACTAATCCCGAAGCGAAGGGATCGATTTCCGGTCCGATTGAGGGATGTTATCGGGTTGGTGATTGCTCAACGTCCATAAGAATAGAGTAATGGTTAAAATTATAGAATTTTTTTGCCCAAAAAAAGTATATGAATGAAATTATCTAAAGTCTGTTCCACAAGGAATTTGCATGCATGATTCATTTTGTAAAGTGTGTCTGGAATTATTTTATGTAAATTTGTCGCATAGGTGCTCTGGGTTAACTAGCTAATTTTCATCAATGTATGGCTAGTTGTTATGGTTGACAAAATTCACTACATGTACATGTTTTCCAAACTAGATACTTTTTCACGAATTGTGCTTCCACCTGGTCCTCAAATTTAAACTTCTCTCTTACCTCACCATCGTAGAATAGAGTTAGTCAACATTTTATACCGTTTGTTGCGTCACGCCAACCGAATGTCATGCATTTCGTTGAAAATTCTTCACCTAGTCAGCCAGCTAGGAAGACCAATGTGACAAAATTACAAAAAATAAATCCGAACACGCATTAGCAGTACGTATAGTGGTCAGCTTTCGAATGTTTTGACATCAGATAATTGTGAAAGGGCTCATTTTGTAGTACTGAAAGATTCATCTCCAAACGAGCTGCTTCAAAAAGATGTGGAAGTCTAAATGAGAGAATTGATATTAATAAATCAAGGCATTCCTTGAAGTCTACTATATCGAAGGATACGTCTGCGAGGAAGCTACCATTCTTATCATGCCTGCAAAAGTCTTAACAGGACTCTAAATTACTACCTAATGACCAGTGGGACATTTCGAAAAAAACAGTGACGGAAAAATCTTGGTGCCAGTCCCAAAATGCAAGATTAATAGAAAGGGTGTTTCGATCAAAATTTTTTCAAAGAAAAATGCGTGTAACTGGATTTTTTTTTATTGAAAAGATTATTTTTTAAATGGAAAACTAGAAAACTTTAAATTACCACTTCATTTGATCAATTTTTTTAAATAAAAAATAAAAAACTGAAACACTTCTTCAAACTACAGATTTTTTTATGTTTAACTAGCGGAACTCAGTGTGAGCGTTGCTACGCTTGCAACTAAATGAACTGAATGAAAATTTAATAGAACTGACACGTTCATGGTTGTTTTTCCAAATTAGTTTTGTTAAAATATTTTCGTTTACTAATGTGTGACTTCGATTGTAGAGTTTTATTTTTGTTTTTGTTTTTGTTTTTATTTTTGGTTACGTAGCTGCATTGCATAAGTAATGCCACTCTCAAATATATTCTTTTGAAAAAATTATAACAATATATTTCTTTAAATATTTTTTTTTCTTTTTTTTTCAAATACCTGGATTGCTGTTTTATATGCTGTTACTGTTTGTTGTTTTTGGTTGAAAATTGTGTTTCATTTGTATGAGAGCCCCCCTTCCAGAGTAGAGAGGGTTCTGGAACCACCATAAAAACATTTCTTGTCTTCAAAAACCTCCACATGCCAAATGTAGTTCCATTTGCTGGATTAGTTCTTGAGTTATGCAGAAATTTGTGTTTCGTTTGTATGAGAGCCCTGCTTTTTTTTAGTAGGGAGGGGTCTCGAACTAGCATAGAAACATTTCTTGCCTCCAAAAACTTCCACATACCAAATTTGGTTCAATTTGCTTGATTAGTTCTCGATTTATGCAGAAATTTGTTTCATTTGTATGGGAGCCCCCCTTTTCAGATAAGGAGGGGTCTCGAACTACCATATCTTGCCTCAAGAAACTTCCACATGCCAAATTTCATTCCATTTGCTTGATTAGTTCTCGAGTTATGCCGAGATTTTTGTTGAGAGCCCCTTTTCCAGAGTGGTTTCTTATAAAAAAAAAAGTTCGGTGAAACTATTTATAAACGCCGGGTAATTTCCCCCCCGGGCCCCAGGGGCCCAAACCCCCCCACAGACCCCATACACATTTTCTCCACGTGGCCCTAGGCGGCCAATCCCCCACAGAAAAAACGTAGTTAGTTTTTTTCAAAAAAAAACACACCCCACCAACCCAAGCCCCAAATTTGGGGCAACAAATAACACCCTATACAATATTAAAAAAAATCGGGGGTTTGGGTCCAATCAAAGGCCCCCGGGAACCCCCCCCATGAATTCCCAAAACAAAAGCCCCCCCAAAAAACAAATTTTTTTTGCACAATAACTGGAACCTGGGGGGAGCAGATCCGCAAGATCTTCTAACGTTGTACCGGACAACGATTTTGTCGGTTATAGAATACGGTAGTTTTTGTTTTCGGTCAGCGGCTCGGTCGCACATCATCAAACAAGAAGGTATTCAGTATCGATGTCTTCGTATCGCGTTAGGTTGCATGCACTCGACGCATACCATGAGTCTTGAAGTGCTGGCTGGCATGTTGCCACTCTCGGAGCGGTTTACAGAATTGTCATGAACCCTCAGGTAATCGAAAATTTTGAGAGCTCCTTGAGTTGAATCCTCAAACTCGCTTCATGACTTTGTACCATTTGTACATAACTCAGGATGTCAGCCCTTCGCCGAATATTCCCAATCGTGTTTGCTTCCCCGACTTTGGCAATTCCATTCATTTTGATTTATCCATAAAGCAGGAGCTTCATGGAATCCCAGAGCATCATCGTCCTATGATCGCTCCTGTGATATTTGCTGCAAAGTTTGGCCAAGTTGATTCCACTAAATCGTTCTTCACTGATGGATCATTGATAGAGGAGTCAGCAGGCTTTGGTATATTCAATGAAATTTATAGCGTCAATCGTAAACTTCAAGCTCCTAGTTCCGTATACGTCGCTGAATTAGCGGCAATACACTTTACGCTAGAAATTGTTGCCTCCCTAACACCGGATCAGTATTTCATTTTCACGGATAGTCTTAGTTCTATAGAGGCTATTCGCTCATTGAGGCCGGTAAAGCACTCCTCGTATTTTCTCATGAAAATACAGGAGCCTCTTAGTGCTTTATCTTCGCGTTATTTTATCATCACCTTTGTATGGGTCCCATCTCATTGTTCAATTCCGGGCAATGAGAGAGCGGATTCGCTTGCAAAGGTGGGAATGTATAGAAGGCGATATTTACGATCGACAAATCGCCTTCAATGAACTTTTTACTATTTTTCGTCAAGAGTCACTCGTCAACTGGCAGTATAAATGGAGTAAAGGAGATTTGGGGCGATGGCAACATTCAATCATCCCAAAGGTGTCGAAGAAATCTTGGTTTTGGGGCATGGATGTGGGTCGAGACTTCATTCGTGTAATGTCTCGCCTAATGTCCAATCATTATTCTTTGAACGCTCATATATTCCGTGTTGGGCTGAGCGACAGCAATCTCTGTGAATGCGGACAAGGTTACCAGGACGCAGATCACATTGTTTGGTCATGTGCTGAGTATCGTGATGTCAGATCTGAGCTTTATGATTCTCTTCGGGCTCGAGGTAGACAACCCAATGTACCGGTTCGAGATATTTTGGCTGTACGTGACCTGGAGTTTATGAAATTCATTTATGTGTTTTTGACTAACATTAGCCTTAGATTGTAGTTAGTTTAACCTGTATGCTTACTTTAAGTTTTTTTTTATCTATGTTTGTTCTTTTTTTTTCTTTCTCAAAAATGATCAAGTCAAAGTCAAAAGAAGCCAAAAGTTATATAGTTTTAAGTTTTTGACAATTTAGAATTTAAAATAAAAGTGTTATGTTAAACATACTTCAAATTCCCGCCCATCTTCCCATCCTTTATATTGTTATTTCTATTAACCTCGAGACGGCCGCGAGTAATCGGTTCTGTCCCCTTAGCGTTAGTTTTAAGATAATTGATGTGTATAAAAATGGAATCTTGGCTCTGTAAAGTTAATTCGATTGAGCCTGTACAAATAAATGATCTTTAAAAAAAAAAATAATTATTCCTACCATTTCCGTAAAACGTAGTATGCGTCAAAAAAAAACAAGTTACAAGAAGTTATAGGATCAAAACTAGATACAAAAAATCACCTTCATTGGAATCAGGATAGCATTACAATAAGAATGGTTGGGCGGTCATCTCCACCGTTTGATAAGAGACCAACACTATGTACAACGTACATACAAAACGAGAGTAAAATAAATTTTCACTGATGCCACTTTGCTGATTTCTTTCGAACCGACAACATAATGCATGACTTTTTTCCTTACTTTTGATGTAAGATTTGGTTAATGGTTTTATAGAGTAATGCTTTGCATAAATTTCGAATGAAATTTTGAGTACGTTCTTATGAAAGATGGAATATTAAAATGACTTAGAAGTTTTAGTTTTTCTACTGCTCCATATGTCGAATTTATGTCTATCCGTCTGTCTGACCCTTATAGACTCGGAAACTACAGAACCGATTGGCTCGAAAATTTGTATGCAGGGGTTTTTAAGGCCGGAAATGGTTCTTATGATGGTTTAAGACCCTCCCCTCTCTGGAAGGGGGGGGCTCCCAAACAAATTAAACAGACATTTCTGAATATCTCGAGAACTAATCAAGCAAATGGAACCAAATTTGGCATGTGGAGGTTTTTAAAGGCAAAAAATGTTTATATGGTGGTTTGAGACTCCTCCACCGCCTGGACGGGAGGCTTTCATACAAATGAAACACAAATTACAACCACACATGCGAATTATCCAGGCAACTAAAACACAAAATGTGTATTTCTCGGGTAAGAAGCGTGTTCTGATAGAAGTTTGAACACCATCTCAGTCAAGAGAGGGAGATGTTTGAGCTACTCTCAGTGCTACATTATGCACAAGAAGTTAATCGAAGTTCATGCATGAGAAAATTACGTCCAAACTGACAGGATACGGCGTAGTTTGAAGAAAAAAATATTATCTATGAAATGCTTCTACACAGAAAGGAAAACTATGGTAGAAACTACCGATTAAATTAAAAACATGCATCTATGTTTTTTAGCAGAAAATAATTTATGTATAGAAATAAGAAGACTTATGCAACGCAGCTACGTAAACAAAAATATAAACAAAAACAAAATAAAAATAAATAAAACTCTATAATCGAGGTTACACATAACAAAACGAAAATATTTTACCAAAACTCATTCCAAAAAACAACCATAAGCGTGCCAGTTCTATCAAATTTTCATTCATTTAATTGCAAGCGTAGCAACGCACTCCTGGTTCAACTAGTTACTTATAAATGTTCTACCTTTAGAATGAAATACTTATATATTAACGTTACCGCGTAATACATAACATTTTCAGAAATTCTAGAACGGCGCCTCTATACAGGAATAGAAAAGAGAGACGTAAGTCCTACTTCAAAACTGTAAATCAAATACTCATTGTATTTTATAATAATAAGTGCATCAAAAATTTCATAACATTGTTCTGTTCCGGACTTTGAATAGTAATATGATCTGTTAGTTCAATTTATTTGCACGAGAAACGCAGCCGGTGATACTTGTTGTGCGACATTATTCAAAACATAAATGTTGCGCACAGCTATATGCTACAAAGTGCCATAAGATTCTCCACGGTTTGCTCCAAACAAGTTTGTCACAAGCCAGTATACATTCAGGCAATTGAGAAGTGCTGAAAAATATATATTTACCATAATTATTGTGCAACGTCTGTACCGTAAAACGGTGTATTTTTGGTAACGCGGGTAGGTTTGATAGTGCAGAAGACACCGAGTTTGATCATTTAATGTACTCATTACCTTATTTTCGGATCAAAAATATGTATACCATTCCATAGCTGTAAATTTACCTATATATGTTAAAAACTCTATTTATGAAGGTATTAAACGAAAATTTTATGACACAATTTTGTTGTTATTTTGGATGGATTCAAAAAGCTCTTGAACAATCACTTTATATTCCTTCTCAAATTGTAGCATTGAAAAGATCGATGATATCTGCTAATTATGTTGTTATCTTAATCTATCTATATATATATATATAAAAAATGAATTTCTGTCTGTCTATCTGTCTGTCTGTCTGAACCTTATAGACTCGGACACTACTGAACCGATCGGCGTGAAATTTTGTATGGAGGGAATTTTGGGACCTAGGAAGATTCTTCAGATAGTAAGAGACCCCTACCTTCTCTAAGGGGGGGGGGGGGTTCTCCCATACAAATGAAACACATTTTTCTGCATAACTCGAGAACTAATGAAGCAAATGGAACCAAATTTGGCATATGATAGTTTGAAAAACCGCCTCCCTCTGGAAAGGAGGGCTCCTATACAAATGAAAAACAAATTTCTAACAAACATAAGAATTATCCAGATTACTTTAACACAAAATGAGTATTTCTCGGGTAAGAAGCATTTTCTGATAGAAGTTTGAACCCCTGCTTAGTCAAAAAAAACTCATTCCGTAAAAGAACCACATAAAAAAAAACAATTTCAACCCCCCCCATTCACTATAATCATTATAAAATCATATTTCTTATACATATCATTGATACAAATAATGCACAACACTGATAGAAAGAAACATTTAATTTTCTGCGTTATCTAATGCACATAAAAGAAATACTGAATTTGGCAGAAAATAATGGGATAATTCATGTAAATTTAAGCCATATTACGCCTAAGTCTAGTCTGTTGTATGAAAGATTGCAAACATTGTTGTATGGCAGATGAAAGATTGCAATACAACAATATCGTTGTTTTGCCTCTTTGGCTTGAAATTAAACAACGGAAAATTTAACGCGCATGTTAAAATTCATTTTTTTTTCTGTGCACATTCATCAAACCAAATCACCTGGTTAAGCTGTAAATCAAGTGGTCGTTAGTGCGTCATCATTTCAAGTTTTATCATCAAAGATTATTCTTAAACAACTTTGTCAATAAGCTGTTTTGTAATTCGACAAATAGATGCAATCTAAACAAAGATTAAAATAGCTAAAACAAATAAAAAAGGCTTTATTTGCTGTCAAATTTAAGAAAAAACTTGTTGAATAAACGACATTGGCGGCTATCTTTCAAGCGAAAACAAAAGTTAAAACCTCCCAGTGGTAAAAAATACCTCCATAACACTCTCCTGCATGCCTTAGATTGTAGTTTGCTTAACCTGTGTCTCTAGTTTTAGTTTTTGGATTCCAGTTGTTGTGTTTTCGTTCTTTTACGTTCAAATAAAAAAAAGGTTTTCAAAATGTCGGACTTAATGTAACTCAAAAATTAAGGTTTTGGACACATGGTTACGTGAAGAGGGTGTAACCGCAGACAGACGTTTATTCTCATATACCCATTTTCATTTTTCGTGTGTAAATTTTCAAATCAAAACACGTTGAATCGCCTTATATACTAGCGCCGCCTAGACAACTTATTGCTAGTTTAAAACTGACAGATTCACTCATCATCTCAATCACCACCCTATTAACCACCTACCGAATCTGAAAACAAAACAATAACAATCGACGAAAATCTTCCGTACCGCTTGGTTAATTGGTTAATTGATCGGTGTATCTGTTTAAATTGCTTATCAATTATCATTGGATCATTCAATTATCTATTTCAACGAAGCTCTAATGTAAGTATATAATAAAATGATGTTTGGTACCGTGTGATAACAATAAAAACAAGCGTAAACGAGACAAATAAATCACATTCAAGCTTGGAAGCAATCAATCGACGTTGGCCTGGTCTCGGACGAACATTTGTCGCCGAATAGATTTCATGTTTTGTTTAAGGAATTTTATTGTTGATTCTCTTGATTCCGTTGATTAGAACGATCGGGTGGAATCATCATCTCCGTCAATGAACTCAATAGTCATTTCATTTGGTTGTAGTCGAGAGCACCGGGGACATTCTCCATCTTTGGATCTTAAAGAAATGTACGCCGTAGACACTAACAAAATTTAACAAACAACCGTAGTGGCGCGAAGGATGGCGCTGATATAACAGTAAAATTTTCGGCGCAAAGTGCAATAATAACATTTTGAAAATCTGCTCAGATCAGATCAGTGGCGCCATCTGACTGCTTATTGCCACTTGCTAACACAATGTACGCCATGTTTTTTACACATGTTGGTGGGTCGAGCTTGAACGTCTGTATGCGGTGTAACTATGCGACAATTGGCGAAGCTCTTTGGAATTAATCACGCGAGTGTAAAATCCATCATAATCAAGTTTGGAGAACACCGTTCTTTAGATGAACTGACAGAAAGAGGCACAGGCACTGTTTTGGCCGGATTTAGCGTCGGCGTATTACGCCAAAACAATTCTCAAATGGCTCTCGGAAAAGGGTATAGGTTTCGTTGAGATACATATCAATCCGCCAAATTGCCCTAAGCTTCGGCCCATCGAACACTATTGGGCGATTTTGAAGAGGGTCTTCAAAAAGAATGGTAAAGCAGCTGAAAATATGCAAGAGTCCACAAATATTAGGGCTAAAAATGTGATGAAACACTTGTCTGGAACTTGCTGTGTGTTTGATCAAAAATTCGCAAATTTGTGAAAGAATCATATTGGTTTCATCTAGTCTTCACAATGTTCAAGTTCAATCTCGTACAATAAAGAATCACCTATTTGTTGGAATAAAACGTCATTTTTTATATGATTTGAAATAAAAATAGATGGATAACTTATTTTCGATACAGTCCTTAAATGTCTCTTATAATTCGATGATGATATCAGTCTTATTATTAATTGACGTATTATTCTGACATTCCTTTATAGCTTTATGGAAACATATTTTCTTATCATTTTTTATCAATACTATATAATTACCAGTGCACACACACACTGAACGATAAAAAAAACCGGAACTTGTCAAACTTTACCGAAATCCGTTAAATCGGATTATCCAACGTTCAGCTGTTGAAAGATCGGTAAAAAATTACCGAATACTGTAAAATTTTCTAAATGCGTATAATATATTAATATATTTATAAAGAAGGAGAATAGAGAGCGTTAACATTTCATGGAATTGGGAAAGCCTCTTCGATCCCATCTTTATATTTTTCTCCAAAAAAACACCATTTTTTTTTTTTTTTCTTAATTCTTTCTCCCCACACAATTTTCTCCATCCCCCCCCCCCCCCCCAATTCAATCCCACACACAGAAACACCCACCAAACTATCTGTGATTTTTTCATCACCACCCTCCTTCCCCCCCCTATTTTTTTTATTTTTTTTGGTTTTTTTATAATAAATTTAAAATAAAAAAGAGCCCCCCAAACCCCCCATTCGAAATACCACTAGCTTGTTCAGTCGAATGAAACATATTTTTCGACAATGATGCGTCGTTAACTTCCTGGGCTTCAAATGGTGAGTTGACAACTTCGAAGGAGGGTGCGACCGACCTCTCGTCCTCACAAGTTCCTACCTCACGCCTCCACGAGTCATATGATCACAAAAGACTGCCAGCTGAAACATGGAGACGCTGGTTGGCGTAGCCTGGGCAATGTTGTCAATCTGACAATAGCGAAGTGAGGGGGTGCGACCGAAGATCTTATACCTTTAAATCATATTCTATATTTTCTATTCTCATTTTACTAATAATTTCAGCACGCTTTGAAATCATCTTTGCATTCCAAAACTATGTAAGAGCCGGGAGCAACATGCCAGGCATCAAAGGCGGAATTTGTATCTCAGCATTTCAGCATACTATTTTATTTAAAATTGCACTTCTGAACTTCAACTATTATATTCATAAAAGGCTGGCATGTGCTTATACGTAATGTAGGATTATATTTTAATGTTGTGTTTGTGGTATTATGGTAAGATAAGCCATTTCTTTCAGAAATTATCCCACCGGACTCTTCGTTCACTCTATCTTTGAAATGTTGCTAAACAGTATAAAGAAAAATATTACAAATATTACTATGTTTTATAAAATAATATATTTTATTGAAATTTTATCTTTTATATTTCGAATGATCTATTCTGTTTTCAGCTTTCCCAGGACTATTAGGATATTGATACATATCTAACTTTTATTTATTTTTCAGTAACAATCCATTCAAGTTTGAAATTTGAATAAATTAGCATTTTTGTCTATAATGGTATCTTAATTTGTTGTGTACAAAATATATTATATATTAAATAACATATAACGGGGAAAGGGAGGGACCATCAGGGCACCCAAGTAAAACGATTTGGATAGGGAGCATGGGACTGCCTCCTCCCTATTGTTAACATTTCGTGGAACGAGGGCGGGCTCTTCGACCCCATCTATTGGGTTTATTCTGTCAATCGAGGGCTCGATTCTAGTGCTGTGAGTGTGAACTTGCTTTTGGAAGGAGATTCTCTTCCCTATATTCGCGGGTTTCGCGTAAGTGTCTCTGCTTACGGGCCCGCCCAAACGTTTTTGGCCCTTCATACAGGAGCTTGATTATCACAAACAATAATAGAATCCTGATCAAATCATTTTTCAGATTATTCCACTGCTATGGAAAGTTTACTTGCTGCAATAGATGGTAGTATTACATCATCATCATCATCATCATCAATGATGCGTCGTTAACTTCCTAATGCATTCGAAAAAAGTTATGAAGAATGCATTCTAGTCATATTGACCCGAATTTGATCCAGAGGTTTCTCAATCAATTTAAAACCAAATTATATTTTTAAAATGTTCAGTATATCGTTGAATCGTTGAAGTATAAATTGTATGTCTATGGTAACAGTCTTAGATAGAATGGAATTGTTTTAGCATCAGTGCCAGATGACCGTATGTAGACCATTATGAACGTGCCATCTATGAAAATCGTCGTAAAATCGAACCAGGTAACCAGGTCAAGATTACAATGAAAATCAGAAGACAAAGGAAGGCAAGCTCCGGAAGTCCTTTTAATGTGGCCAAATTATGATTTCAGCAGAACCTAGTCGTGCGACAGATCTAAACTTGCCGAATTTCATGGGCAATTATTTAGAAACCATATCATTGGTTCAAAAAAGCTATGATTCAAGCACCCTGCTCAATGATTTAGAGAAATCTATTATTTCTCGAGAACATTTGTTTTACAGTCGCGACAATATGTTTTCAATATAATCTAGCTGATTCAACAAACAGGTAGTGCGCTGTTTCTCACATATAAGGTTCGAGGCGCAATCTCCAGCGAGAGGATGCAATCCCCCCGTATTTCTTTGATCAAGGACTCAAGGTAACAACCATCGAGTATACAAGGTTCTGCAGGATGTTGTTGTATCGTGGATGAAGAAGGTTGCTGCTGGCCGTCATTCAGCTGCTCATAATGCAAAGAAAACACAGAAATGGCTTCCGTAAAATGTTCCGAAGTTTTGGGAGAAAGAAATTTGGCCACCTAACAGTCCAGATCCCAAACCTTTGGATTATTTTGTGAGATGGGTCGTCGAGCGGGATACCAATAGAGCTCCTTACACCATACTTAGGTCGCTCAAAGGTAAAATCAAACCGGTGATGACATCTATGGATCGAAACATGGGAAAACATGCATGTGGAAGTTTCCAGAAGCGTCTAACTATATTCGAAAGGGAAAGTTATTTTTTTGAATGAAATAATTTACGATTCTCATATGTAACGAAAGTAAATAAACCACAAAACATTCATTACAAATATGACTAGCTGGTGTAATTATTTCTAAAACATATCATTTACTGCAAAAAATCATCACGCACCCTGTAGATTTTGATTGAATCCATAAAGCATCTCCGCGCAAAAGTTCAAGGTGTTTTCAGGGTCATATGGAACCGAATGTATTAGGAAGGTTAATTGCGAATGCATGAATCGCAACAAATTATATGCAAACTTTGAATAAAACTAAAGTTGCTAACCCGCCCGTTAGATATGCAATCTATAGTGCAAAAACATTGCTCATGACCGCTAACACTAGTAGCACACTTGTTCCAAATCAGTCAAAGTAACTTCAGTGTGACTCAATTAACTCCCAATAAAGTTACTGCAACCAATTATGACAGATTCCTGATGCTTGGGAAGCCACGCAAACGTTTATTTTGGAATAAGCGTTGGTTGCCTTCATATCTTCTGAAAAAGAAATAGCTGTTCTGTACTCTTCTGGTGTATTTTTTCCAACAAATTTTACACTACATCTGCTGAAAATCATAATCCCTCGCAAAGGGGTGACTCCTCAGCAAACTTCGAAACTATTTCAAAGTAGAACGATGAGTCTACACGGTCTGCACACTTCGGGTTCTTCCTTTGCTCCTAATACTAGACATTGGTCCAATATTTGGGATTGGTTGATCGCTTGCTCTAGAGTCTAGAGTCTAGGTTAGGTTAGCGTGCATTGTAAAAAAGCGACTAAGTGTTCCGATTTTTCATGCAATTACCCTGCCACCTGGTGGTCAGTCTATCGGTCAGTAGTCAATATGTACTAGTTGCCTGTATACTCTGAAAATTTGACAGCTCCATCGGTTTATTTACGACAGCTATGCCGAGAACAGTGAAACAACTTCGATCTATGGTTTGTTCGTACCACCTCGGCCATCGTGGCCAACTTCGTGTCGGCCGGATACGATCGAGGAAACATCTAACGTTTGCATTCAAAAAGAAATGGTCGAAAATTGCCGATTTTTCATGGGTTTACCTTCACCCGCACTGACAAAACTACCCATGCAGCATCAATCACAGTATCCCATGAGTCAGCAGGGTCTGAGAGACAAGAAGCTCCAAAGGATGCTGAAGAGGAAGATCGAGGGAAAAGTGGCTAGATCGCTGCGTGCGCTTTGCCGGAAGGTCGGTTCAACCAACAGTGAAAAAGTACCTGACGAACATGAACATACATGTCAGGAAGCGGAAGTCGCGTCCACTGGTTTCGGAGCTGCAGACAATGACGCAGTGGCAGCGGCTAAATAAGATGGTCAACTCGATTTTCCCGGTGAATCGCGACGTGGTGGTGGTGATGGACGACGAGACCTATCTCACCCTGGATGGCAACGACTGGCAGGGCACTTCGTATTCTACATCCCCCACGAAGGAAGTGAGCTCCGAGGTGAAGTTCATTTCACACACCAAGATGAAAATTCCCCAAGAAGGTGCTGCTATGGATGACAATCAGCGAAGAGGGGATGTCGTGAACGGGGAAATTTATAGTACGAAATGCGTGCCGGAAGTTGCGGCGTTCATCAAGAAATACCATAAGGGTGAAGACGCGGTGTTCTGGCCGGATCTGGCCTCGGCCCACTACTCGAAGTGATCGTTGGAGGAGATGGAGCGGCTGAATATCGATGTTGTACCCAAGTCGGTGAACCCGCCCAACGTCCCCCAGATGCGTCCCATCGAGAATTTCTGAGCCAACCTGAAGCGTAAGATCTACTCCAGCGGAATTGATAAATAAAACGAAGAAAGAACTCAAAAACATGCCTACACGCATGTTTTCGTCCGCCATGGCGAATGTTTCGGCCAAAATAGATATCCACATGTGGAAGCGTCAGTCCAAGCCAGCCGTCTCAGAGAACGAAGTGAAAACCAAGAAATTCTGGTCAAAGAGATCTTGCCGGCGAAGCGGAACGTGGAGGTCGTTATGGACGACGAGACGTACCTCACGTTGGAAGGCAACGTCTGGCAAGGCAAAGGCTGCTTCACCCCCCCGACAAACGAAATTAGCAGCGATGTGCAGTACAAAGCGTATACGAAGTTCCCAAAGAAGGTGTTGCTGTGGCTCACAATCAGTGAAAAGGGGATGTCAATAACCCTCTTCTTTTTGTCGGGGCTGGCAGTAAACGGCGAGATCTATAGTACGAAATGCCTCCCAGAATTTGTCGCCTTCATTAAAAAGTACAAGCATGACGACGTGGTGTTTTGGCCGGATCTAGCGTCTGCCCACTACTCAAAGCGGGCGCTGGAGGAAATTGGAGCTGGTACTAAAGCATGCCAACCCTCCCAACGTGCTCCAGCTCCACCTAACCGAGATATTCTGGACCAATTTGAAGAGGAGAGTAAATTCAAATAATTTCGTGGCCAAAACTACGGATGATTTGATCAAAAAGGCGACCAAGGAAGAATATAGACGGATTTTAGTTGTTTACGGCGGAAACATGGTTGCTTCTCAGTCTTCTTGGGCTGTAGGACGTTTGGGAGGACACCACTATGTGAAAGACATACCGGAGAAAAGTTTGTTCAGCTCCTCGTCGTTGCGGATGGCTAGCTGCAAGTGACGTGAATGATTCTGCTCTTCTTATTGTCACACTCCTGCTGCTAGGTAGGTAGTAGAGTGTGCTGCAGCTTAAAGGGTGATACGGTCAAAATTTGGTCAAGGGAAAACGCGTGTAAATCGGTGAAATCGTTTATTTAAAAAATCAAATTAAATTTCTTTTTCAAGTTCAATTAGTATAAAATTCAGGAAAAATATTCAGTTAGGCTTCCGCTTTTCCAAATCCGAATTGCCGGGCCTTACGCTTGACCCCTGCCATCAGATTTTGTACAGCCACCTTGTCCACCTTCTTCGCCGCAGAAAGCCAGTTTGCCTTGAACTGCTGCTCGTCCTTAGCAGTTTTTTTGGTCTTCTTTAGGTTCCGCTTGACAATAGAAAAACAATTACAACTATGAAAATGACCTACACAACGCAAACATGTTAGTTCGGTTTTACTCAATTAAGTAATTATAGACGTAACTTACCAAATCTAAACCCGAAAATTATAGGTATAAATTCACTAATTTTATAGTATACAGAATAATAATTACTAATTTTATTTACTGATCGGCAAATGAGACACTCCGAATGCTACCAAGGAACAATTGATTCTTCTTCGTCTCTATTCTTGTTCATTCTCCTGGCACAAAGCTGGAATCAATGTTCTTCACATCGCAAGGTACATCATTATCGCCCCGAGTTGTGTTGTTGGTGATTGTTGCTGCATGGGTATTAGATCCAGTGCCCAATGGTTTTAACAATTCCCCGACCCGTAAACCTTGTCCGGAACCAGATTCCCGGCGAGATTTACTGGACACCTTCACCTCAATCAACGCCAATTTGCTTACAGGACGTCTGAACACTCCAGTCGAAGTGCGCACCTTTGCTTGTCTAACACGCCCATCTTTGCCTTGTATCACTTCCTCGACTTTACCACGAATCCATCCATTACGTACGTAATCGTCTACTACGAACACCAAGTCTCCAGGAGCCAATGATCTAAACTCTTCCAACCACTTTGAACGAGCATTCAACGACGGTAAATACTCGCTGAGCCAACGCTTCTAGAGATTATCGGCAATGATTTGCGAACGGTGATAAGTGTTGCGTAATGCTTCGGCTTCATCTGTCGGTGCAATAGATGGATTCTTTAGACCTGATGCGACACCACGTAGAAAATGATTGTTATAGCTTTTCCTGTATACGAATCTTGCGGCACGTTGACAAGTGGCCTGGTATTGACTATTTCCTCTGCTTCAGAAATCACCGTGAGCAATATTTCATCGGTTAGTCGCTGTCCGTCATTGAGCGTTGACATCGTCTCCTTTACTGAGCGGACCATGCGCTCCCATACGCCCCCCCATGTATGGAGCAGCGGGGGGGTTGAAGCTCCACCGAGTTCTGGCATTTTTTAAGACATTTGCGCACGCAACATCTATGCGTTGAATCTGGTATTGCAACTCCCTATTCGCCGCTTTCAGGTTGGTCCCGTTGTCGGAAAAGATAACGATCGGAGGTCCCCTCCGCATCACAAACCGCCGGATGGCCATGATGCAGGATTCGGCATTTAAACGGCTCGCTACTTCCAGATGAACTGCCCGAATATTCAAACATGTGAACAACACAACCCATCTTTTTTCCGTTCGTCGACCAACAGTTACATCTAGGGGACCAAAGTAGTCGATTCCAACATAGCTGAAAGGCTTAACAAATGGCACCAGGCGTTCAACAGTCAGTGGAGCCATTCGAGGGATCTTCGGTTTAGTTCTACGTACCTTACACCATTGACAATTTTTAACCACCTTGGCCACGTATGCTCTTAGCTTTGGGATCGAAAAACGCTGACGTAGCTCGTTGAACACAGTTTCTTTGTTGGCGTGCCCGTACCGTTGGTGAAATGATTCGATGAGACGGTAAGTGATGATGTGGTCTCTTGGTAGCAAGATGGGAAAGCGGGTATCATAAGGCATAAATTCTGCTAATCTAGTCCGTCCATTCATACGTAGAACTCCAAACTCGTCGAGGAACGGACTTTGTTTATACAGCTGACTCGACTTCTCGATCCTCAGCCATTCTTCGCGACACAACTTCTGATTCTTCACCAAGATAGTGAGTTCATCCCGGTAACACTCTCGTTGTGCTTGCTTCCATATAATTTGCTCAGCCACCTCATACTCCTCTTGCTTAAGCGGGATACCAATTAAACAAACTGCACGTTGTATATATTTCGATAAACCTTGAACATCCAACGTTTCTATTGACATTCGTTGCACCCTCCGGCGACAGTTAGAAATGAATCGTATGACACAGCATACAGTACGCACCAAAATATTCCATTTAGACACCCTGGCGACGTCGATGAATGGTAAGTTTTCAGTTGTTGTATGGAACATATGCCAGACTCTCAGCTCTAAGTAAGTATTCGGTGGGGGACGATTATGTGTTGGCCAATCTTCTTCTGGAGGTTGAAGGAAATCCGGGCCACAAAACCACGGTCCATTCGATTCCAAGAAAATACCGCTTTTCCATTTCGTTAGAATATCGGCAATATTCAGCTTACTGCGTACATATTTCCATTCGTTGAGACTCGTCTCTTGGAGAATTTCGCCAATACGATAGGCGACAAACGGTTTGAACTTCCTTGGGTCTGCCGCTAACCAGTGTAGAACCGTTGAGGAATCCGTCCACAAAAGGCGCCTCACTACCTTCAGGTCATGATTTGCAAGCACGGAATTGAGTAGATACACGCCAAGGACCTACCTTGGTTTTCACCGCCACCAGGGAACATTTCGAATTCCCCAGATGCGTTATACGGAAGTAGACGGCACTGCCGTAATACTCCTGACTGGCGTCCAGAAAGACGTGTGCTTCTAATGTTTCGTAGGCAGAGGGTGGAGCTCCTCGTAGATAGCATCGGGGAATTTCAACCTTCTCAATGATGGGAAAAGCTGCTCTCAATCGGGACCATTTTTCGTAACATTCGTCATCGACTTGTTCATCCCATGCACAACCGGAACGCCAGGTATCTTGCAGAAGACCTTTCGCATGAATGGTGAACGGCGATAATAATCCCAGAGGATCGAAAAGGCTAATTATGCAACTCAGGATGATCCGTTTGGTTGGTCAATTAGCGGACGTCATGTAAAGCATCAGGTCAGTACGCATTGCCGTGGAAAAAATGAATACGTCGTCGCCTGGTAGCCAGATGATTCCAAGCACTCGCTCAATCGTCACCTCCTTTCCACTATTCAGCGGTACACCTTCCTTCGTGATTGATTCCCCCATAGCTTCAAGAAACAGTTTTGAGTTGGAAACCCAATTTCGGTTTTCTAGCCCGGCCTGGGTGTGATTATACCGGACTTGCTGTGCTCGTTCGATGACCTCCTCTAGAGTATCAGCGCATTCGAGATAATCGTTCACATAATGTTTCCGAACGATGGCGCTCGCTGCTTCCGGGAACCGATCGGCAAACTGGGACGCGTTGAGATTTTTTATATATTGCGCGGACGCAGGAGAACATGCTGAACCAAAAATGGCTACATCCATGATATACACTTCAGGATACGCTGCGGGGTTCGACCGGAACAAGAAACGTAGCACATTCTTATCTGCTGCTTTCATTAGGAATTGATGGTACATTTCCCTAATGTCTCCCCCAAACGCTATCCCTTTAAACGTTATTTAGTGCCTGATTACGTGATTCAGTTCACGGTGTATTTTTGCTTGTTCTCGAATTCATGACTGCAGTTCACGGATCTGGTCCGATTTTTTTCAGTGGACACAGAAGAAATTACAAAATTTTACTAACCGTTCATTTCGTGGACCAGCGGGCATTTTCTCAACCAGACAAAACCAAGCCTTAAAAGTTCAACTTTTATTTTGATCGGAACACTTACACAACAATATCGTTCATGTATGGGCACATTTTTGGTATTTAGATCTAATCAATTGTCGTTTGTACACATGAAAAAAAGACTTACCCTGCGCTCTAGGGGCTCACAGTTCGATTTTCCCTAACTTATGATACTAAAACTGGTAAATAGTAAAATAGAGTGGCTTCCGCGTGTCAAATACACGGGTCTGAGTAATACATGCTAATAGGAATTGAAGTTTCCGGGTGAGGTCCGTCCTAGTGCTTTCCGTTCTCGACACCTTCCGATTGCGGATGTCGTTTGCCAAAGTTTTCACCATCCTCAATGGTTTCCGGCAGTGGATGTCCTTGCGTTTCAGGCAGGAAAAATACAAAAAAGGCACCAATCAGTGGAACCACTCCAAAGATAATCGGTGGCAACCAGTGCGAGATAACTCCCATACCGGCGACAAATGGAGCGATCATAGAACCGATTCGGGCAATCATAGATGCGGTTCCAATACCGACGTTCCGCACGACTGTCGGGAAGAGTTCACCCGCATACAGGTATACCGTCGGGAATGAAATACTCATTCCCACAAGACCAATGGAAGCCAGAGTTACATTGAGCCATGTCACGGAAGGAGGAACGAAAGCAATTGCCAGCATAGTTAAACCGGTTAGGGTGTTCGAAGTGATCAAAGTCTTCTTACGACCGTACTTCTTCATCATGTAGATACAAACTAATGTTCCTGGAAGTTCCAACGCTGCTCCGATAGCCACGTTGGTATATATATCACCACCCGAGTGGCCAATATACTGAGCCACTCCGAAGAAAGCCAATCCACAGACGAACCAGTTGAAGCACATGTATAGAGTTTTTGCTCTCATGTTGGGTGTCCGGAATAGATCGAATAAATTGCCTTTGGCTACACCTCCGTGAGTTTTTGTTTTTGCATACTGTTCCACATCAGCTCGAATGTTTTCTGTTGGTAGCTTATTGCGCTTGGCTGCCTTTTCAAGCACCTGTACGGCTCCCTCAGTGTTACCGGAAGTGAACAGATACCGAGGTGATTCCGGAACCAACCAGTAATAGGACACCAGCAAAAGTGAAAAGATAGACAGTCCAAATTGCAGAGTGTGCCAGTCTCGAAGAAAGTAAGCGAAACCGGCTAATGTCAGGTGACCCAGGTTGAAAGGAATCTGATACAGAACGGAGAACAGCTCACGCCATTTCGGGCCAATGATCTCCATCACCAAAACGAAACTGGAAAGACGAATATTAATAAGTGTTATATAATCTCATATTGAAGATCGTTCCTCACCTAGTCACCATTGTTCCTCCGGTGGCAACGGCCGTGATGAAGCGCAGAACTACGAATCCCCAGAACCACGGGATGTACGCAGTTGCAACACCACTAATTAGCTGAATTATGACTGCAATCACCAATGGTGGTCGACGTCCAAATCTGTTCAGAGAGAGGTCATAAATTAGCTCAAATCCCGCGTCCATCGAATATCCGCGTTCCACACTTACTTATCGGCTAACGATCCAAACAGCACACCACCAACGAGAATGCCAAACATGAAAATAGTTTGCGATAGGTTCACCAAATTGGCCTTCTCACAGACCAGATCCCACTCGCTGACGATCGTCGATCTGAATACACTGGTATCGTAGTTCCAGCTGGTGCACTCGCTACTACACTTGTCCAGGGTGCTATTGGAAGCACAGGTATAGTTCATGGCTGCCCCCAAGAAGATGATACCCATCTGATGCCACGCCACGGGGAACTTTAGCGGGAACACTACGGCGCAAACCAAGATGTGCCACCAACCGAGCTGGCCCATCGCTCGCTGCACCGGGTCCAGGTTCCATTTGGAGTCGCTCTTTTTCGCTGTCGCCGTTGCGGTCACTGCAAGAAGAAGAAACGAGAGGAGAAAGATGCAAAACGCAATTTAGAATATTGATTGGACAACAAGCATTGACCCACTGCTGTCGCTGCGCCGTGGTTGAGCGTAAATCACTTTGTGGGGATTTTTTTTTCTTCAGTTCTTGCACGTTTAATGCATAATTGCATAATGAGAACCAGTTACAGGCAGAAACTTTGCTGTGGGAGACTGTGAATAACCTCATAGCAAATGGTATGGCAGTTTACAGGATAGTGGTTTTAAAAGTTGAACTGTAAATCGGAAATGGCTCCAGTTGGCTGAGATAAATTTTAAATTATGAACCTTGGTTCGGTTCCTCAACATATACAGGGATTGATTCGCGTAGGCAAATGCCTTGACATCCTTGGACATGGAGTACGATCAAACTTGTCACTCAATTAACTGATGGCCAAACTCTAAGTTCTAGCTTTTTTGTTAGGGATGGTAACCCCTTTCGTGGTAGTAAAGCAGATTTATGAGGATGGTAAAAATCATTAATTCATGGAATTCTCAACAAATATGAATTCATTCGAGACGAACCGGTTTCCCTGGTTCAAAAATTATAGTGATAAATGGCTTTGATTTTCAGCACTCGAGCTAAACCGAAAAATCTGCAAGCATTTTCAGATTGAATACATCCAAGCCCATCCATTTTGACATCGGTCGCCTCCAACATGTGACTGCCTGTAGAATTGACTGCCATCGGTTGAAAAAAAAACGAAAAAGCTTTAGAATGCTAAAAATTAATGGAAAAGCTTTGAATACCAATGTAAAGTTTCTGTAAACACATAGATAAGTCCACCGTTTATTTAAAATTGAAATTTTGGATATGGTTGTATATATTTTATTTTAACATCACAATTACTTCCTTAAAAACATTACTAATTGATAATGTTTTTGTTTGAAATTGATTTAAAGAACAGATTTATAGATTTTAACTGAATTCGAACAATTCAGAGAATAATCTGAGAATCTCGCGCGTATCTTTTTTCGTGCACCCCGTGGTGGGGGGGGGGGGGGAAGCCCTTGGCCCCGGGCCTTGGGTGGGGGAACCCGGTTTTTAGGGGGGGGGGGGCTCCCTCCGGTGGTGAAATACACAGCTCGAAAAAGTAGTGTGAATTTCTGTTCAATGTCATGCACATAAATGCGTCACAAAATTTACAAATTGACATTATAGATCGTGTAATGTTCTGGGACATTCCATTCATTGCGGATGATGTTGTATACAAAAGCTCGTCTTTATTACAACTATTTCATGCAAGTTGCTGCTTCGTGTGGAAGGAAATACAATTTTACATGCTCTGATATTTACATCAAAATGAAAATTCAGATTTTTTTCTGTGTAGAATTTAAACCCCCACCCTACCACAAAAAAAAAAAAAAAAAAAAGAAGAAAAAAAATTTTTTTTTTTTAAAAAAATTTACTACAAAAGCTCCCCCCACCCAAAAGCCCGACCCACTTCTTATTTTTTTACAGCGCTCCTGGTGGTCGGTTTTTCGAATGTTTTAACGGCAGATTGTTTGGCTTTACTCTTCCAGAGGTGAAAGTTTTGTTACGATCATTGAGATTTAAAAAACTTGTGACAGATGAAAGCCGAATAAAGGAAATTAATTTCGGACACCTACTTTGAAAATCCAAATCCACAACGTGGATTTAAAAATTGGGGAATTGTTGAATTTGGACCATGTGCAGTGTCCTCAAACGATTCTCTGAGCGGAAAATTACTGTTCAAAAGGATCACAACTGCATTGGAAGGTATTGAGAACAGCAAGCAGTCGAACCGGATACTGGAACAGAACCGAATGGCCAAAACATGCGCTCGGAAGTTATATAGAGAGGTTCTCACGAAGTACCCAGGATGCACACTGATGGGCGATGAAACGTATGTGAAGATGGACTTTGGACAGCTTCCCGGAAAAATGTTTTATTTGGTCACAGCACGAGGAGTTGTCCCCTTCACATATAAATTCGTTTTTTGCTGTTGAGTTTGCTAAAAAAATCGGATTTTAAAAAAAATCATGTTGTCGTTACAAATGTGTCTATGAACTTGAAACTTAACAAGTAAGAGTGCCTTAAAAGACGCATCCCACCATTCATTGAAGCAAAGAAAAGCCCTGCAAAATTTAGGCCAGATGTGGCTATCTGCCACTACAGTCGAGAGAAACTTTTGTTGTACTAAAGCTCGATTCAAAGTAAATCTGGAAGCACGGTTTAATACACCACCACGTCCCTGGTGGTTGGAACAAAAAAACGTTTGACAGGCATATGTTGATCTTTCATTGACGAAGAAATTGGTGAAAAGTTTTTCTCGATTGATCGACGCATCTCGAAATTAAGGATCATGGAACTTGGGAAAAGAAAATTAATTGTGCACAAACATCTAGCGAATCCTTTGTGGTCTGCCTCAAAAATAGCAAGTGTGTTAAAATTCCCAAAGTCAACGGTGTGTTTTGTAATGAACCGTTACAAGGATAGCACAGCGCATCTATCATAAAAGTGGCACTAGGGACAAAGAGCTGAGGAGAAAGGTGTTGAGGTACGTGAAAGGCAACCCAGGTGTCTCCATACGTGATTTGGCAAAGAAATACGATTCCAACTTTTCCACCGTGCGTAACATCCTTTCAAGAGAAGGATATAAGTCTTTTTGTGCAAGTAAACATCCGAATCGCTCCCTGAAACAAAATTTAGTGGCCAAAAAACGAGCACAATTACTATACGAACGAGTCTTGACGAAATTTGATGGCTGTATTGTAATGGATGACGAAACATATGTCAAAATGGATTATAAACAAATCCCCGGAAAAAATATTACCTGGCAACTGGTCGTGGGGATGTCCCTTCCAGGTATAAATTTGTTTTTGCTGATAAGTTTGCTTGGAAACTAATGATTTGGCAAGGAATCTGCAGTTGTGGCCTTAAAACCAAGCTTTTCATCACATCTCAAACAATCACGTCGAGGGTTTACATTAAAAAGTGTCTGAAAAAGCGGATTTTACCCTTCATTCGGCAACACAAGACCAACGCTATGTTTTGGCCGGATCTAGCCAGCTGCCATACTTAAGGAGGTACTAGAATGGTATACTGCAAACAATGTTAATTTCGTCGCCAAAGAGATTAATCCTCCGAATTGCCCTGAGTTCAGACCGATCGAAAAATATTGGGCAATTGTCAAGCGAAAACTTCGAGGATGCGGTAAAGAAGTGACAAATGCACAACAAATGCGTTTAAAGTGGAATAAGTTCGCCGGTACAGTGTCACCAGCGACTGTGCAGATCATGATGGCATCGTTCACAAGTAAAGTGCGACAGTTCGTTCGAAACGGTGAAATGTAATAACCTGTTATATATCGTTTGAATAAACACCCTTTTGTTTGACGTTTTGATCAACCGTGTATGTTGTTTAATTCTTGAGTTATGATCACTTGAATGCGTCCAAATTTACTTAGAATCGGGCTTTATGTAACCAGGATGAATTTCATCGAAAGGACCTAAACCCATCCGAATGCCCTTAAATTAACCCAATCGAGAAATATTGGGCAATTGTTAAGCAGAAACTGAAAAAGACTAAAAAGACTAAGTGATGATGCAGATATGAATGATATGGCCGCTAAAGTTGAAGAATAGAGTGTCCAAATGATGTTGCGAAATATTTCAAAAGAAGATCGTCGTTTCATCAAAACCAGAACCAATAAAACAGCAGATAGTGTTTCCTGAAAGTCAAATAAAAAACGTTTATTTTGACTTCTCAACTGTTTCATTTCATCAATCCAATCCCAATATAGAGCTCTTATCTTGCGTCCAGATATTTAGTAAATCGAGCTTTAATTAATTAAATATGGAATGTCGTGGATGACCAAAGCGCCGATGGTGTCTTTGAACGGAAGGTGTTGCGTACGATCTACGGTGAAGTGCAGATGAAAGACGGGACGTAGAGGCGAATGAGCCACCAATTGCATCAGTTACAGGGAGAACCTCCCATCTGTCACACCGCTAAAATCGACTACGGTGGGCTGGGCATGTCGTAAGTATGCCGGACTTTGCGGATTCACATGAAAAATACATTTCGAACAAATTTGGCGCTACTTCACATTCAATTGCTATTAAACATTGCATATCGCAACACTGCACAGACCGAGCCACAAGCTTTGTTTTGATCGGTGGCAGTTTATCTCATTGCAAAGGCACATTTACAGCAGACGCATTCTGGAAGGCAATATTTTACTGAACACTGTCCGAATTACATGTTAGCTGCTACATTTAATTTGTGGAAATAAGGTCATATGTTTGCTTACGTTCTTTGTTCATAATAGTTCATAATAGTTCATAAACGATTTCCAGTTTCTGCAGGAGGTTCTTGGTTTAGTTATCCATTTTCCGAGGCTTGTTGGAACACGTCGTATCTTGATGTCATAACTTTCCCATCGATATGCAAAAAATTATGCAGGGAAAACATTTTCTTGCCTTTCGCTAGATTAGTATTACAGATCTTATTTCGATTAAAATCCTAAATGTAAGCTTCTGTAAGCTTCACAATGCGTTGCGTTCCTAGAAAGACTAGTCCTGATCATAATTTGATAAGGGATAACCACACGTGTCTTTTTTAAGCAACGGTCAGTTAACTATTAAACACCAACTTTAAAGAGCTGTGCGGATGGAAATGGCATCGAAAAAAATAAGAAAAGCCAGAGCAAGCTTAAACAACGAAATCATTTGCAATCTTTCATACAACATACCTGAGTGATATCTAGCTTATTTACATGAAATATCCTAAGACCTAGCCAAATCTAGTATCTCATATGTGAGCATTGGGCAATGCAAAAATTTCATGTTTATTTCAAACTGTGTACCCACAGCCGATTCTAAGCAGTTACCGTTTCAAGTTCGAACTACCAGCACTGTCAGAAGATTAGGTTTTCTACCAACAACCCACTCTTAATGCTCTCCGTTTATATCAGAGTTCATGGCTGAGTAAGGAGGTCCGTTCAGTTCTTCAATTTCCATATCTTCCTTGAAAGTCGACTATTGTTGAACCAATTATCAAAAAAAAAACAGGATAGCGTTCGGGATGCCTTAACGGGTTCCTTATGGGTTGTCCAAATTATATGAAGTTAGTTATGAAAATTTTCCAAGTACCATATGGCTGACTCACAAGCAGGAATGACTGCTATCTGTTGCTTGAAACAGCAGGATAGATTGAAATGACATCCTGGCGTTTGATGGTGATTTGATAAGACCATTTATATATATATTTATACCTTTACACTTACTACTCAACAAAATTTATGGTGAACCCTGGTCCATTCCCTTTGTAACCATCCATCTCTTTGAGAGTGATCCAGGTTGCAATCTACGAAATATCCATGAATAACAAAACACATTACATCTTATTTCACTTCACTCGTCTTAGCTCAAAATCCAGCCGAATTTCACTAAATTTCGGTAAAAGTGGAGGCACTCAAATTTGAGTAAACTGACAAATCAACAACATCCATCTGATTCAAATCGGTGTTGTTCATTTGCCCACATGTCGTAAATCCAATCCCAGCCTTATTCTTCGCCAGCCTCGATCTCTTTAATCGTCAGTCCACCCTTTAATAAGTATGTTCACAGCAGCGTGCGCACATTTGACGTTTTTGTTTGTTTACTTTTGTTCCGTGATCTTCTATCCATTAAAATCGACAGAATTTTCCAGAACGGCATGACAGTTTTTTTTATCAAGCGTCAAACCTCTCAAGTGAATGTAACTATTATCGCCAGCCCCTTTTAGAGCTCATGGGGTTTATTCGGAAAAAATATGGCTTAACGAAATGTCACTCTATGTGAAAGGCAATCGCGAATCAACCAAGTTATCAGATCAATATATTCAGTGTAGAGCTTTGTAGAAGAATTTACAAAACTGCCATGAATACTTAGGTACATAAAAAAGAATGAACTTTAATAGGCGCGTTAAATTTCCCCTCGTTTGATTCCAAGCCAAAGGAAGCGTAAACAACGATATTGTTTGCAATCTTTCATGCGCCATATAACAATGTTTGCAATCTTCCATACAATAGACTAGATTCAAGCGTTATTTGGCCTAATTTTGCACGAAATATCCCAATATTTTCTGCCAAATCTAGCATTCCCTTTATGTGCATTAGATAACGCAGAAAATTAAATGTTTCTTTTTATCTGTGTATGCAACTAAGTTATCGCTGTTTCTTTTTTTTGGATAAAAATGTAACTTTATTATAAAAAAAAATTTTACCAAGGAATCATTAAAGGTATTGCCCACCGGTAGACACTTTTTTTCTTATCTTTCAGACAGAGCTCGAATACTTTGACGGTAGAAGTGTTCGTCTTTAGAGGCCATCCACGACTCAAGCCATTTTCTGATGTCTTCATATGAGTAGTACTGCTGATCAGCCAGGCCATATGCCATCGAACGGAACAAGTAATACTCGGACGGCACAATATCTGGGAAATATGGCGGGTGGAGTAGGACTTCCCATTTGAGCGTTCCCAAGTAGGGTTTAACAGGATTGGCAACGTGAGGCCGAGCGTTGTCATGCAGTAAAATCACTTTTTCTGGCCTCTGCTTGTATTGTGGCCGTTTTACGCGCAGTGCCCGGCTCATTCGCATCAATTGAGTTTGATACCGTTCCCCAGTGATGGTTTCGCTCGGTTTCAACAGCTCGTAATAAATAACACCGACCTGGTCCCACCAAATACACAACATAACCTTCGCAGCGTGAATATTCGGCCGAGCCGAGGACGTAGCAGCATGACCGGGTATCCCCAAGATTTTTTTCCTCTTTGAGTTGCTGTAATGTATTCATTATTCATCACCCGTCACTATGCGATGAAGAAAACCCTTCCTTTTTTTTGCCGCTGGAGCAGTTGTTTACAGGCGAAAAAACGACGCTCAACGTTTCTTGGCTTCAAATAATAATGAACCCAAGTTCCTTTGTTCTGAATCATTCTCAACGCATGCAATTGCTTGGAAATGGTTTGACGGGTAACTCCTAATGCTGAAGCAAGCTCTGCTTGCGTTTGGCACGAATCCTCATCGAGGAATGCCTCCAATTCAGCGTCTTCGAAGGTCGTGAACCTTCATTCACGTGGACGGTCGTCAACATCAAAATCATCGTCTTTGAAGCGACGGTACCAATAACGGCATGTTGTTTCGCTTAAAGCAGCATCTCCGTACACTTTTTGGAGCTCTCGATGCGCTTGAGCTGCCGTTTTCTTCGAATCGAAGAATAAAATCAACACTTCCCGCAAGTGACGATTGTTTGGCACAAAATTAGGTTTGTGTACCATACGTCTAACCGTGGTTCATGCCATTTTGGATATGTGCCCACCCGAAAGTTTCTCAGGGTCTCTAGCAGTGCACCACACGTGCTAGGGGCGAGTTTATTTCGCATAATTGCAAATGAAAAATTGCCGCAATTCTTTTCGGTGGAGTGTGTAGCGATGCAAATATATACCCCTGACTGTCGACTAACTGCGGGATGATTTGCAGAACGTTGTGGAAAACTACTCCTCCAGCGCATTCCTGGTTGGGTTCATGAACTTGCGTAATAGCATCACTTACAGTTGAAAATAAATAACTAACCCTACCTCACTAACACAACAAGTAGAAACGCACTTGTATTGATTGCCAATTTTGACGAAATGTCACGTATCTTAAGAGAACTCATTCGTATAGGTTACGCCAACGTAACAGATTTTACAATCACGTTTTAGAGACCTGACGGTTTCAGCAATGTTGTTTATCTTGACAAAATAAACGCCTCTTTTTTTTACGTGAAAATTCTACAGCATACTGTTGTCGAGTTATTCGGAAGAAAAGTAATTTGCAAACTGTTTTTTTTTTTCGATTTGTTTCAACATTTTCGAAAAATATCATGTGATCTGCATCAATTGAACAATGTGGTTAAAAAAATATCAAATTGATTCACCCAGTTTGGAGAGAATACGATAAATATGGAAAAATAGTGCAATTTTACATCTCTAATATCTTACCAAGTGCTGGAAATCACGACATAATATTTACACTATATTTCCAGGCAAAGTTAAGTAATTCTAGATGAAAAGAATGCGAAATTATCATAGAGGAATGAATATTTTGGTGTTTTTGTGGTTGTTACATATTTTCTAATTTTAATAATAGATCAATATAAACAAACATATTCGCCATGGCCTATCGACCGAATCGAATGCTAAACATTTTTCTCTCAGCTGTAAATCATTTAGTGCGGCATAAAATTAGCCAATAGTACAATAATGGTACTGTCCATGTTATCGGGGAGACAAAACCACCAACGTCGTCGGGAGCCGACCCCTGTGTAGTGGTTGGCATCCACACATGTCACGGCAAAGTTACGAGTTTAAATCTCACCCCCGGACAAGACACAAAAATATTCAAAAAGTGTTTGAGTGACTACAACCAACAATCAATGTGCAACTAGCGATTTGAAATTGGTTCACTGTTGTAGAACCCCTTGGTCCGAAGTACACCTTGAAGCCAGCACCTAACTATAGACTAATGCACAGAAAAAGCTAACCTCACTTTTCACCATGAGAGTAAAAAAGATAGAAACAGCCATCGTGTTCTCCGTCCTTTTTTCTCACACACGAATTTATGAACACAAGGGCACCAGTATCTGTCAAATCTGTGACGTCACTTGTGATTTGAACCATACATATTTGCGCCTTTGTTTTGATTTGCTGTGTTATTTTGACAGAATATTTGAGAGTGTGTTCGTGTGAGTTCATTATTAGGGGCGTATTATTAAGCTTGGGACCGAGCTTGGGACCGATGTGCTAGTACTGACTGAGCCAAGAAAAAAATCGTATTTGTTCAGGACCTACTGGTCTTAGAGTTAGTCTATGCTACAACGGGAGATGAACCAGCGTATAGCTGAAAGTCTCGATAATAAAGAAATTAATGAATATTAACAATCGCGCTACGTATCATAAGAACGTAACTGCATTAATCGATTTCTCTTCATCGATCTCCGTTAATATATCGCCGGAAAAATATTTGGCGTAGCATTTATACGTAAGCTTATATGTAAGCTGGATCAATTTGCCGTAATAATATAAAGAGATATTCTACGAAGAGAAATCGATGATACTAAGTACAAAGTGTGAGAATTATTACCCGCGTGTCGCAATACTATGCTCACTGTGGGTGAGATACTTCCGAATATGCTGCATAAGACGACTTATAAGACTGCTTCTTAGCTTGTAATTTATTAAACAACAAATTGTAAAGAATGCATTTGTAGCTATAATATTCACAGGCGTCAAAAATCGCGAAAGAGAACCGATCAACAAAGATAGGCTGTTTTAACAAATTATGCGAGAGCGGATTATTTCCTGTCCACTAAAAAGCAACAGTACAAGCTTTACATAGCGTAAAGTAGACGAATTCACCACTGAAAGATGGAAGCTTTTTTCACTACACAGACACAATTTTGCATTCAAACGACAGTAGAAGGCTGAAATGGTTATCGAAAAACACGTGTTGAAATGGATATTTTTAAGCTTCACCGATCACTTGGAAGACGCTAATTGAAACAGGTTGTTGATGGGTTGCTAAGTGTCTAAGTTTTCTAGTACACAAATTCTCCGAAGTATGGCAGTGGGTTGTTAAGATGAATTTTTGTCACGAGTAAATTATGTGGAACGATTTGAATGACACAGTGAAACCAAATGTCACACATTGGATCAATCGTTGATGCGAAGTTCAAACGTTGGGTGTATTTTAGTCGATACACAGAAAAAAATATTTAATTATAACAGGAGCGTAAAATTCTCACAAGCTCAATTCCAAGCCGTAAACAAACAAATTGTTTGCAATCTTTCATTCAACAGGCCCATTTCAACAATATCTGGCTTTTGCAATGGCGTTTGATTTATTTGAAGAAAAATATGACACATGGGATACGGGCTCAAGTAGCTTAAATAAAATTTGAGCTAAAAAGCCCTGTAATCATATGAATGTATTCAGTGAAGTGTTTTGTTGGAGAAGTATATTGAATTAAAAGTTTGAAAATTGGTTGTCAGGAATAGTCAACTATGTTGAAGTCGACATTTCCCCTATTTTGCTATTTTGGAAGTGTAATTTTCAACTTGACTTTTGATAGCAATATGATTGAGTAAATGTCATTCACACATATGAGTATACATCCTGCTTAAAACGAAAATATAAATTGTTTGCAATTGCAATTATCGTTCATTTCAAATTCCATTACTTGCGAAGCGAATTTTTTTTCCACTCATTTAAATATCTCAATGCTACAACCCGGAATCAGTTATGACTCAATATATATTTAGCCAAAAAATCCGAAAGTATTATTTAGGTATTTGAGGATTCATAACTCTTGACAAATCATTGTCATAGTTGAATAGTGAAAGCTTTCAATTAATTTCAGGACAAATTCACCACTTGGTGAAAGTTGCAATATATTTTGCATCACTCACTTGAGGCAACCCACCTTATAATAATTTCGATCCACTCGTCTACATGTGCGGTCATCGTTACCACCGATGATTGCTACCAGTGCAGCACTTGTGTGAGGTGAGATTGAAAATGACGGCCTAAAATTCATCATACTTTTGTACACATCGCATCGAGTGGTAATGATGCAGATGAAATGTTACCTGCCGCAATTTTGCCGGGAAGAGATAGCGATAGAAAACACGTGCTTGCGCTGAAGTGCACATATTGTCATGGTCCATCATTTCGCGAAATGCCAGCAGTACGGGCGTTAATCGAAACGTGACTTTTCTTCATAAACTTAAAAGTTGATGGCATCATGGCGCTTGTTTTTCAGTAACTTGAAAACGGACTGTGTCAAAAATAGCAAACCCAGGTACTTGTAGGGTGCATGGTCATTGGAGAGTCAATCACGAGGGGATTCATATAGCCTGGTCGGTATATTTAAGCATGGTTTAGCAATGAAAGAGACGGTGGGTTCGTATGGCAAGGATTTGTTTTCGAGTGAAGTTTATTCTACACTCAACCGTTCTATTACAATTTTGTAAGATATTTTACCAGTGGTTGTTAGTGGAGACCGTATGAAAAGAGGATGCGATTCCTGCGGTAATCTGATTTTGCGTATTTATTTGTTAACAAAATAAAGCGTCAGCCACCCCGATTAGAACCACAAACCTTGAGATCCAACAACTCCAGCTGCTTCCTCCGGGCTATTTCTGCACATGCAGTTGGAAGAGCTATTAGCAGATAAGAACCACTTATTGCACAGTAACGCGATTCCTGTTCTTTTGGTGTAATGCCTTGTTCAGACTACGTTATTATAACATGATACAAGGGTCTTCATTAAAACTATCAAAATTAAAACACCGTCAACATAGTCTTGTATTATGTTACAACTTCGTTGTCTGAACAAAGCACTCTGTTTTGGCCGGATTGGCATCGTGCCATTATGCGAAACCGGCGATGTAGTGGTACAAAGCCAACGATGTTGTTTTTGTGCCGCAGGAGGCAAATCCGCCAAACTCGCCAGAGCTTCGCCCAATAGAAAAATTCCGGGTGATTACGAAGGGAAAGCTCCGGAAAACAGGGAAGGTCTTCAAAAACGACTAGGATTTGAAGAAAGAGTGAAAGAAAGTTTGCGCAAATGATGCACAAGATTTGATGGGTAGCTTTTAGTCTAAGGTGCGGGCATTTAGCCTAGGAGAGGAGGTTGAAAAAACATAGCAAATACGTATTTATTTATTCCCTGAGAGTTTCAAAAATATCCGGCTTAAAATGAATTGTTGGTGAACATTTTTGCCTGTTGCATTTTTTTCGAGTACAATCTTAACCCCTGATATAACCCACATCTTATTTTTGTTCCACTCATTGTCTTTCTATCTGTTCTCAAAAGAGTATTAAAAACTTTTAATGCACTGTAAAAAGTACTTGCAGGAAAACCAAGCTTTTTAGAAAGTTTCCTGATCGATGGACCAGGATTTTCATTGCGACCGCACACAATTGCTTTTCGAAATCTGCACGAAATTTTGCACACATAAACATTACACTCTAAACCCAAAATATAGTTTTGCATTTTTTTTTTTCGAGTATAATCTTCATAATCGCGAGATTCACGTTGGTAAGGTAATAATGGTATCATTTAATTTATACATATCATTACACATATGGTTGATTAATATTGAAATGTTTTTATTACTTTGCTTTAACTTGTCTCTTCTTGTGAATTATGCTTCATATTGCACTTTCGTGACACTGTTCTTTCTGGGCTATGCTATTCAGCGCAAGGATAAAGCACGCGTGACGGACCGAAAGGTTTTATTGTTCGTCATTAGCTCTCAGCTTATGTTTCACACGGGACTTTACCGATAAATGAGGTAGATATAAATTGACCCATGAAAATATGTGCCGAATTCACAGTTGTGAGGGTCCGACAACTCGTGGGTTAATGATTGGTCCTTTGTACAACAGTGAGAAAGAAGCATTTAATTTTCTAATGCTAGATTTGGCATAAATTAATGAGATCTTTCATGTAAATTTTAGCCAGATATCGTTGGAATCAGGTCTGTTATCTGGAAAATTGCAAACAATGTTGTATGCTGTATGAAAGATTGCAAACAATAACGTTGTTTACGCTTGCTTTAGCTTGCAATTGAACGAGGGGATATTTTACTCGTCTGTTAAAATTAAAAAAAAAAAATTCAGTGTATGTTCAAAAAAAAATCAGTGTTTGTCCAAAAAAAATTAAGGCAGCCCTTAGAAAGTGAGGGTCAGAAGTGGTGACTAATAGGACTCAATTAGAATTTTAAGGGCAAAAAAAATTATAAGGTTTTCTGACCAAATGGTGTGCGAATGAGGTCATTCTTTTCAGTCGAACAAGAGTTATTAGCGTTCAAAAACCTTTCACTTTAGCGTAACGCTCTCATTTTTCAAAACATTGAAATGACACCCGGTATAGAAAAGAGAAGCGTAGTCCAACGTTAAAACGGATTAAGGAAACCTGCAGGAGGATGTAGAGGTGAAACAAATATTACGGCGGAACCCAGATCTTTCGGTACGTACTGTTGACGTAAAATTATAATGTCGCCGACTTTTAGACTTCAATGCCTCGAAAAAAGGCGAAAACTGTGCCGAACCGCAAAGAAAAGGAAAATGAGACAGCCAAAACACGTGCTCGTACACAGAACAAAAAATGAATTTCAACAGGCGCGTCAAATTTCCCCTCGTTTAATTCCAAGCCAAAGAAAGCGTAAACAACGAAATTGTTTGCAATCTTTCACGCGTCATACAACAATGTTTGCAATCGTTCATACAACAGACTAAATTCAGGCGTTATCTGGCTTAAATGTACATGAAAGATCCCATTAATTACTTCCAAATCTAGCATTCCCTTTATGTGCATTAGATAACGCAGAAAATTACATGTTTCTTTTTATCTGTGTAAGTTATATCGCTAATATCTTACGAAATGTTCCTGCGTTGTAATGGATGATGAAATTTTGTCCTAGACGGCACACTCACGGCCGTCATGCGACAATGAAAACACTGGCAATCTATCGTTAAGATTTTTCGTAGAAAATTACATTTGCCAACCCGCGTCCAAAAGACAGCTTCCTTTTATGTTTTTTAAAACAGCCATGTAAAAAAATGACATTGAACAGCATTTTAGGACGAAAAAAAAGATCAAGCAAAAGCTTTTAACAACAGCCACCATAAAGAATACATGCAAAAACAATTCTCCTGAGCAACCATGATGCACCTTTGCTATTCTGGCCAGATATGGCATCCTTTCATTACGCCTACACGCAAAACAAAACCGCAGTAGAAACTACCATTTGAGGGTTAAATTAAGCGCAAACACCAACAATTTGCAGCTAACTATAAATGCGTTTGATTTTACCATGCCTGCGATTAGATCAACCATGGTGCGGTTGATATCAATATGCGGTCTGTCAAATATACCACAAATGATGAAAGTTTTACCATAAACGTAGAAAATTTGACTGAAATTTCATGGTAGTTTTGAAGATAGGCATTGTCAGGTATAATGGTAGTTTCTACTACAAGATTTTTTCCTGTGTAGGTTGTTTTGAAATGGTATGAAGCGAATGAGGTCCATGTTCTACCGTACCGATGGAGGCGAATCCCCCTAGCTTCCCGGAGCAGGGATGACAATGTTCCAGTTTAAACTGGATTCTTCCAGTTTTTTTTACGGGATCCAGTCAAAAAGTTAAATCTTCAAATCGTCCAGTTTTTCTGACTTTTGTCTAGTTTTTTCCAGTTTTTCACAACCCTGTTTGCTTTACCCATTAATTGTAGGACTTTTTTTTAACGTGGAAAGATTCATATCCTCTTAAAAAGGCTGCTGTGTTTTTAGCGTTTATAAATCAACTTTCTGTCAACTGCAGCATTTTGAAGTTTTATCGACGCACACTAGTGAATCGTTTGAATTAGAGAAGTGTGAACAAGAGGGAAACAGATTAGTTGGGAAAACAAAGACGATAAGTATCAAGATACTGATAATGAATTCTGGGAACTTAGAAACATCAACTTTGATGATTTGAAGCATGAAAATGATGCCACGTTGTTTTGGGGAAAGGTTTTAGCATTGAAAAGATTTGCCATTTCATTTGCTTATCCGAATCAACGGAATTTGATACCAAATTTATTTATTCTTCCTCATTCATCTGCGACGGTGAAAAGAGTTTTTTTTTCATTTACAATACAAACAAAACTAAAATTTGAAACAGGTTTAGGACAAACATGATAAAGGTAATTTTGGCAACCAAAAATTTGGTTACTTTCAATCAAGAAAAATTAGGAAAACTTAAAATAAATTATCACATAAAAGCCAAGTATAATTATTAAACGTACGAGTCGGTTTGAAGAGTTTAAATATTGACCAGGTGAACAAATAAATATACATTGTATTTTAAATTCAGTTATAGTCTTGGTTTACGTTTTATTTGTTTACACATAAATGCTAAAATCTGATTTTAAAATAACACTAAGAATGCTTTAAACAGTTTTTAAAATCTATTGGAAACAAATTACTTTATATATTATCTTTTTTTCTGCTTGGAAAACTTTGTGTCGTTCCTCCACAAAAATGGCCGTGGGTTGAATGTGGTACATGTTTACAGCATGTAAACAAAGATCGAAACCACAGCAGATTCAAAGATCGAAACGTCATTTAGGTCAAGCGTTATATAATAAATAAAATGTCCTTCGTGGTTCCACGCATAATTAAAAACCATTCATTGACAATTCCCCATATTATTGATAACTATTTCTGATATTGTTGTGACAATAACCCTAAAGTTGATAAGTATAAGTTAACAGTATCCTATACAGTTTTAACCATATTGCAGAGGCCAAATAACATTATTCTGAATAGGCGGTTGTATTCGCTTTATTTTCGTTTCATTTTATGTCCAAATTTTGGGATATAATCCAGAATTTAAGAAATCTTAAAATGACAATATAGCAAACAGTAACCATTTGTGTTAGTGTAAAGAATTTTTAGTTGAAACCATTATTACAGACCAATTCAACATATTGTAACAATATATCTTACATACAACATATAAATTGTAATATGCGACAAATGGTTTTTCATTACGTAGGCTTGATTTTTTTAGGATCCAGTTTTTTCCAGTTTTTTTTACATTCTTCCAGTTTTTTCAAAAAAAAATATTGGCAACGCTGTCCCGGAGTTAAATCCCATCGAGCGATTTGAGGATCTTATGAAGAGAGAGATAGAGAGAGAGAGAGAGAGAGAGAGAGAGAGAGAGAAAGATAGAGAGAGAGAGAGCTCTCCCAGTGCAAACAGCAAGCAACAAGTAAAGGAAAAAAATCCAAATTCTTGGACAAAGGCGGCTAAATCGGTTGAAGAGAAGTCTACACTGACTCTCGTGACTGGGGTTAACTCAAAAGTTCTTTAATTTTTATGAATACTTAATGTTGTTTTTTTAATGATCCATTTAATGTTCCATGAACAAATATTTTGAAAATAAATCTTGTATTAAACTAACAACTTTTCGTTTATTCCAAAATTCATGTGTCGAAATTTTGTCGCGCAAGAGCGCTATTCAAAACATCTTGTAAAATAAGAATTTTCAAATAAGCTGAATTTGTATGAAAATTGAATTTTTAATTTCAAATCTCTAGAGACCAAGTATTTTTTACCGAGTTTTGAGTATTCCTACCCCACTATGACAACGTTCAAATCTTCTCAAGTGAGTGCGACTTTTGTCGGCTATCTCTTTTTCCTCTATTTGAACTAAATATTTACCAGCTGTTCTATTATCCGAATCTCAAAAACAGCCGCATTTAGCTTGCAACGTAAATGTCAGTATTTCAATGTACATTTTCACCATATCACTGGTTATGGTTTCGGGATGGGTGAAGTGATTCTGTTGGCGTAAGAAGCCATGAATTGTATGTTAATCTTCACTTAAAAATAAAGTCCTATTCTAATCTAGTATTTTCGCTGCTTTTCACAATGGAATTCATGATTTCAAGTTCTGATTTGGATTTAACATCCTTGGTAAATACAAAGAATTATCAAAGAATAAAACCTGACATAATTAATTAGTCATATCAGCTGCTAGAGCAATCATTTATCTACCTAGAGTTGTTAAACTTCCGTATTGACCACCTAATGATAAGAAATCGGAAATGGAAGTAAAAGTTTGCCCACAATATGTACGTTTCGATGGCGTTTACGTGAATTTGACATTTGTTCTGTCAAATTGACGTCAACGGAATGCAAACGTATCCATTGTGCGTTAGTCTTTACTTGTCCTAACAGCAATTTATGTGCAACCTCAAGTTTGACGAGATTTATTTCCATCAGCTGATCAGAAACATCTCTGCATCTTATCTAGTTTCCGTTCAATCAGAAGAAGTAATCCAACGTTTGTTTATAAATTCACACATTAAATAAAATAGCATCTCCGACATTACTGGCGCCATGCTTTATCTAAGTCCAAATTATCTTCAAATATTTGTGCTTTTGCTACTCGATAGATGCGGCGTGTACCGTGTATGTACAACTGATTGACAGTCCACGAGAGAGTTGATAACATTGCGAATTACGCAGCATCGCGGAAAGCACTAGCCTCCGACTAAGCACATACTTTGGAACACTTTCAGATGAGAAATGTGATAATAATTGCTACCTACTCGGTACTGAAGACACGCAGTGCAAAAATTGCCACTGCGACTGAGGAGAAAGTAATGTTCCACTTCAACTGTGACGATTGCCCATAGGCTCTTCGAGGTGAGAAATACACGTGCCGACAAAGAGAAGCAGATCTATGCGGTAATAGATGTTCCTGATATACGTAGGGTTGATGACGGTTATATGAGACCATGGCACGAAATTCAAATTTTCATCATCGATTGAATTTACATCGTTTTTTAAAAATACCCACTAGTCCTATTAGTCAGAACAAAGCCATTTCCTCTAAACGTTTGATTCTGTTCCTGGGTACTATGTTGTGTTAATTGATGTGGATAAAATTAGGTGAGTCACTGGAAATTTGTGGGTGGTTTTCGGGTTAAACTGCACTGTGGTGACAATCTGAGAATTAAACGTGTAAATTGTCACTTTCACACATGAAATCCATAGACATTGTTTGTTCAAAATGCTGTTCAAAACAAATCCCATTAGGAACAATCTCCCGAAGGAAAAACCCCAAAAGAATCGTTTGGTCGCGAAATGTGGTTTACCAATTAAATTTCCAAACATTCATATGTCATCTTGGAAAAAGACCATGTCCCATCATGGTATGCCATGCAAAGTGCGGTTTGCGTCCACGAAGTACAGACACTTGACAGGACAATTTACCATTTTCCTTAAACATGTCACATCACAAAACTTCTTCAGAAAATGAACAGGTTCGTTAACCGTGGTTGACTGACAGTTTGCTGCCCAAACGAATTTCACTTGGTTCTCACGAGCAAGGCGGGTCAAGTATTGCAAGCAAAGTATTCAAACAAAACACGATTCAATGTCATTGTCATCTTTTCAGCATTGTGAGTGACAACCGAAACGCAGAATAGTTGCTGGCTGGTTTTAGTGAAGAAAAAAAAAACAAACAAACCCGCTGCATGGTTATTCATAACCGTTTTAGGTACACCGGCGGCGATGAAGTCATGATATGCGTAGGTCATGGTAACGATCGATCAACAGAAAAAGTGTTGAGCATGGAATCAGCTTAAAGAAACGAAAAAAAAAGATGTTTTGCCATCGGTAACTTGTAGTCTCGTGACTTCTCGATTTCAATACGATTCGAACCGTGTGCATGTTTAAAAAGTGTAGAAGCATGGTCAGGGTCACTTCCAAGTCTAGCGGTCACTGGCAAATCTGGTCAATGTCACTGGCAAATCTAGCGGTTAGTCCACTCCTATTGAGACATCTATTTGAACCATTCCTGACTTAACCCGAGGAATAATAATTTTTTACTAAAATTGAGTTAGAAACCGAACCCAATAAATGAAAGTTTTGAGGTGTTGTTTTGGAAAGTACTCTTCTATAAGTAAGTAATAAAAGGTAGTAAGTAGTAAAAGGTTGCTTTGGATGGAATACGAGGGTAAACGTTTAGATTGAACAGTTCCCAGGGAAATTGCAAGAAACTTGAACTTTTGAAACGTCTTTTGCGGTTCTCATCACGCTAGCATATTTTGTGTTATGGACGATCATTTGCATTGTATGAATACATAGTTTTCAATCATTTTTGAAGCCCGGAGAGAATCTCTCAATTGTAGATTCGCCCTGATGAAAAAAAAAACCCCAGAGTTACTCCCAGCCCCATTCAGTTGATACATTGAGCAATTTCACTGGTTCTGATCAATCACGGAGAAGCAACCATTTATACGTGCTATCAGTCCAAACCTAGCTAAGCTGTTACTGTACTTTGAAAGCCTTAGTACTTCTTGGTTGTGCTTTTGATCCTCGATATTGAGGCTCACGTTTTCATTGTAGGCAAAGGCAACGAATAAGGCACAATGTAAGTATCGTTGCATGTTTCTCTCCATCAGATGTGATAATCGATTCTGGTTAAAGTTTTGAAAATTGATATGCTGATGACTTTCGTGTGGGTGTCGGAAATTTTGCATCTCTGATCGCAGTTACCCATTAAAACAAGTATTGTATCCAAAGTTAGAACTACTAAATGGAATTAAAGATAACAGGGAATAATGAATTACGGAGCAGCATCAGAAATTTGGTTTCAGATGTTCAGAACAGTCCACCTTGTCTGATATGAGGTCGAAGATAAACAGTCGGTACAGTTTGATACGTCTCAGTCAACTCAGAACTTCGAATTTCTATTAATCGGTAATTTGTGATCGAAAACTTTTCTGTTTTCCCGCAGATCGTAAAGCTCGCATTATAACAAGTTGATTCGTATATAATTAATTTGGAATTGTGTCATTTGAAACCACAAAAACTCTTAAGAAATATCTCTAAAATGTTACACCGAAATGCTCAGAAACAAACATTTAATTTTGTAATTTATTTGAAAGCAAAAATGGTCATTGTATTCGATTAGAAATGACTCAAAACCACAAATCAAATCTGTTAACACAATGATAAATCGAGCGCAATGCATTCTTACACGAAAGCTTAGTTACCGTACTTTTATATTGGCGACCATATTCTTCAATACTTGTAAATAAAAAATTCCATAAAGCTCGATATAAAGTAAATCTGGACGCACGGTTTAATACACCACCGCATCCTTGGTGGTTGAAACAAAAAACGTTTGACAGAAATTTGTTGATGTTTCATTGACGAAGAAATTGGTGAAAAGTTTTTCTCGATTGATCGACGCATCTCGAAATTGCGGATCATGGAACTTGAGAAAAGAAAATTAATTGTGCACAAACATCTAGCGAATCTTTCGTGCTTTGCCTCAAAAATAGCAAAAGTGCTAAAATTCCCAAAGTCAACGGTGTGTCTGTTACAAAGATACTCTTATTGTGGATAGAGCACACCGTATCTATCATAAAAGTGGCACTACGGACAAAGAGCTGAGGAGAAAGGTGTTGAGGTACGTGAAAGGCAACCCAGGTGATTTGGCAAAGAAATAGGATTCCAACTTTTCCACCGTGCGTAACATCCTTTCAAGAGAAGTATATAAGTCTTTTTGTGCCAGTAAACATCCTAATCGCTCCCTGAAACAAGATTTAGTGGCCAAAACGCAAGCACGATTACTATACGAACGAGTTTTAACGAAATTTGATGGCTGTATTTTAATGGATGACGAAACATATGTCCAAATGGATTATGAAGAAATCCCCACACGCAAATTTTACCTGGCAACTGGTCGTGGGGATGTCTTTTCCAGGTATAAATTTGGTATTGCTGATAAGTTTGCTCGAAAACTAATGATTTGGCAAGGAATCTGCAGTTGGCCTTAAAACCAAGGTTTTTTCACCACACCCCACACAAACACACAAGGTTTACATAAAAAAATGACTAAAAAAGAGGATTTTATCCCCCATTCCGCCACCAAAACCCAACGGTTGGGTTTGGCCAGATCTAGCCAGCTGCCACTACTCTAAGGAGGTACTACAGGGTGCGGCAGAAAATAATGCGAAAATGTTCAAACTTGGGTATTGGGTTAATTCGTGTAGCTAGTGACTAATTTCTGTTGAAAGTATATTTGTTTATGTTTAATTTCAAGTGCTGCATCCGAACATTCTATTTGTTTTATTGCAAATTCGTCAAAATGTTCGCGAAAGAAGTGATCACCAGTTTGTTGCTCGCCCAGAAGAAGCCGAAAGAGATTGCCAAGGTGGTAGGGTGCCATTTGGCAACAGTTTACCGCATAAAAAAGTCCCTGCAGGATGGTCATAATCAGCGGAAACCGGGAAGCGGACGTCCGCGCTTTGCACGCACGCCGAACGTGATCAAATCAGTCCGTCCAAAACTTGCTCGCAACCCGGTGTGTTCCAAAGTAAGCCAATATTTCGGAGAAATCCATGCGGAGAATCATCAAAGAAGACCTGCATGCATCTTCCTGAGTCAGGGTGAATCGCCACTTGATTACGGACCGGGTCAAGGAATTACGAGTGACTCGTTCCAAGAGATTGCTTTCCTTGTTGAAGAAGGAAAAAATGATAATCCTGTTCTCCGACGAAAAGCTTTTCAGCATTGATGCTGTGGCCAACAGCCACACAAACCGATTCATTTCACCGCTGAAAATGAAGAACGTTCCGGAAAAAGTGAAATTACAATTTCAAACCAAACATCCGGCTGGTGTCATGATGTTCGGCTTGGTGGCGTCCAACGGTTTGAAAATATCGCCTGTTTTCATTGATGCTGGAGTTAAAATCAATATCGAAGTGTATATCGGTATTTTAAAGGACCAAGTGCTTCCCTGGGTGAAGACCAACTTCTCAGAGGACCAAAACGTTGTCCTACAGCAGAATGGAGTGCCGTGTCACACGTCCAATCGAACCCAACAATGGTTGAACGATAACATGAAGTTTTGGCCGAAGGATTTGTGGCCCCCTAGCAGTCCAGATCTTAATCCGTTGGATTATTCAATTTGGGCATATGTTGAAGCAAGAGCCTGCAAAACATCACACCCTAGTGTAAAAACCCTGAAGTCAACCATAACACGCACATGGCAGTCAATGTAGGAGGACTACGTCCGAAAGGCATGCTCTGGCTTCCGGCGTCGGCTCGAGGATGTTATTAATAAAAATGGAGGACACATTGAATAAATTTGTTTAAAAGGACTTTATAAAGATAACTGCAATCGAAAATGTTTATATTATTGCTTGAATTAGTTGAAAATGGGATTTCAAAGAAATAGAACAAATTTTCGCATTATTTTCTGCCGCACCCTGTAGAATATGCTGCACACAAAAACAATTTCTTCCCCCCAAAAAATAAATCCCCCGAATTGCCCTGAGTTCAGACCGATCGAAAAATATTGGGCAATTGTCAAGCGGAAACCTCGGGGATGCGGTAAAGAAGTGACAAATGCTCAACAAATGCGTTTGCAGAGGAATAAGTTTGCCGGTTCAGTGTCACTAGCGACTGTGCAGATCATGATGGCATCGATCACAAGTAAAAGGCGACAGTTCGTTCGAAACGGTGAAATGTAATATTTTTTTATATATCGTTTGAAAGCTGAATAAATATCCTTTTGTTCGACGTTTTGATCAACCGTATATGTTTTTTAATTATTGAGTTATGATCACTTGAATGCGTCCAAATTTACTTTAAATCGGGCTTTAGTATGTCACAGAAATGAAAATGAATGGCGGATAATTCAAGTATGCGATCATACATTTGATTTCAGGTGCCACTTTGAAACGGTTTAAGTCTGTTAATGCCATAAAGCCGAATGGATCGTTAGGGCACACGGGTCACTAGGCCGAATGGTTCATAAGGTCGACTTGGTCACTAAGCTGACTAGTGACTGATAATTCCTTTATTTGATTCTGTTTGCTTAGAGTCACTTTCTGTTCTACTTAATTTCAAAGATGGAAAAAAAACTTCAACGAGGCATGTAACGCGATTTAAAGTTTTGAAATTAAAATTAACTGCTCATCATGATTGAACGAAGGAATAATCTCATGACAATTCATTGATTTTTTGTCTCGAAGATTACGAAAAAACCTAAATTCAATTTAGAAAGAGATACGTCAGCAAATAGAAATTTTTAAATTCGATAGAACTGTTCATGATTCAAAAAAGGAAAAATCATGCTAGGAAGTTCGATTATTTCATGTCTCAGAGATATTATGTTAAATTCTCATATTGTGACCATTTTTGACCCATTCGGTTTAATGGCTTTTGACCAACTGACCATTCGGTCTAATAGCATCCGGCGTAATGGCCATACATCTCTTGGGTGCACCCAAATCATGTTATCTGACCAACGTGGCAACACCTCGACACTGCATCTAACATCTTTGAACCTTCAGCCCCTATCTTACACACTTTAAAATTATTATTTTTACACGACACGTAACAAAAATTTGATCTACAGTGTCAACATAAAGAAACTGGGTAGAAGAATTATGAATTTCTGTTATTTTCTTGGAAATAAATAGTGGCTGTAAATTGTAAATATCAGCACTTACAACAAGAGATCTACCTTAAATCTACGCAACTGTCAAATTTGGTAAACAATCCATGTTTTGTTGCACAATAATTTAATGGTCAGTTGCTCAAGATTTGTGATTTTTTCTTAGCTATTATCGTTGTTGAGGACGGATTTGAATACAAACACACCGTGTCGCGTGTCACGTAACGTGTACAGTGATTATTTAAAACTAAAAAAAGTTCAGATTATTGAACACGAACATACTCAGAGAGAAGTTAGGGAAACACTCGACGTACACAACTCAATAGTGTCTCATTTAATGATGCGCTACAAATCAAGAGAGTCGGTTAAAACTGCTGACCGTCTAGGTCGTCCAAGAAACACAACTCCGTGAATGAATCGTGCGATCGTACGTTGCTCCCATAACGATTGTTTTGCTTCAGGATTCGAAATCAAGAGTAACGGGTGGCCAGCAAATAATGGGAATGACTTCAATAATTTTCTATCATAACAATAATACTTTCCGAGAAATATCACCTCATTTGAATGAATCCTTACAATATTCAGAAAATTGTAACACACACACTGTCACTCCAACATGTTCAGTTGTTTGCAGAATACCGTTGAAACAGGAAGTACTGCAGGCGCGCATTGTACAATTCTTTCAGGCGAACAAAGATCGTGGGAAAAAGTACACAGTAGACCATTTTAAGCGTGAAAATGTTTCGAAAACCGTCATATACCGTACTCTGACAACCATGTCAGTGATCCTGAAGAATGATAATGGCCCTCCAACGAAGATTTAGGATAAGAAGACGCTCCGATCGCTGTGCACTATGTTTAACAACAAGATATCGGTGAGCCAGTGGGAAGCGGCCAACAAGTTCAATTGTTCAAAGTCGTACATTGGTGCAAGACTATAAAAAAGGAGGAAACAGAATGTCGAAAGAAAACCAGATCCCCAGAGTACACGGACGAATAAATCAAAACTGTCAAATCCCAGTACCGCTGGATGACCCGTCAAAACGGGGGAAAGTCTTTCGTTCTGGACGACAAAAGCTACTTTCCCCTGTCCAAGTCCCAAGTTCAAGCACAAGTTCGAACAAAAAGTGATGCTTTACATCGCAATTTTCGATAAGGGGATTTCGGATCCGTGGTTCAAACCAAGCTGCTTGGCCATCAACCAGCAAGTCTACCAAACAGAGTGTTTGTAGAAAATTCTCATCCCCCTCCTTCAGAAACATCACTCGGCGGGAGACTACGTGTTTTGGCCGGACAAGGCATCATCACACTACGTGAAGATGACGCTAACGTTCCTGGAGATCCAAAACATACCATTTGTGCCAAAAGACCAGAATCCGACTAATCTGCCGTAGTGACATCCTATCGAGGATTTTTTTGGTTTATTGAGCTCCACTGTATACAAGAGTAATTGGAAGGCTAAGGACACGAAGCAACTCATCAATAGGATCAGAAGCAGTTTCCGGAAAATTTGATGTGGCAGCCGTCCAGCGGTCATGTGCTACCATCAATCACATGCTGCGCCACCAGTCGGACCACGGCCCATGCTAATATTCATTAAGCTAAGATTGAAGACTAAGGTCAACACTTTATATAAAATATATCAGATTTAACTGTATTTCTTCATTGTTTTTTTTTTTTCGAGCCATTCTTTCCATTCCCGCTATTTGGTGGGCATCCGTTAAGTTATGCTTGAAGGTAAGCTCCCAGATTGTTAAGCGACGGTTGCGAGAAGTTGGGTTATTTAGCTGCAGACCAACGAAAAACGGTTTATCAACAACAAGCAGAGAAAGGTTAGACTTCAGTTTAGAAGAAATTTGTTTGAGCTGGAATGTTTCAAAATGTAAAATGGTATTGTTCAGTGATTAATCCAACTTGAATATATTTTATTCTGACGGAATAAAATGAGTAAGACGACCGAATAGTACCAGACTGAATCCACCGTATGACAAGATGACCGTTAAACATGGCGGGAAAAGCTTGGTGGTCAGGGTATGCTTTTCTGGAAAAGGTGTTGGACCTTTTCATTAATTAACAATGTCATGTTATCTCATGCCGAAGAGGAAAAGCTGCTCATATTTGGAGGGATCAACAAGACAATGATCCCAAGCATTCGTATAAAATTATCAAACAATGATTTCCAGTTCACAAAATAGAAGTGCTACAGTGGCCGCCTAACTCACTTGATCTAAACCCAATAGAAAACCTGTTTGAAATAGAGAGCCGCCGAGTAAGAACGGGTATTTTATACCGAACTAAGTTGTTACAAGCTCTCTCAAAACATTTGGAATGAAATTCTGAAGGAAACAATTGAATCTATGCTCTAATGATGCGCAGCTGTTCTAAAAAATAAAGGATTCGCAACAAAAAACTGACATAGTGAAAATCAATTGAGTTCTTCAAAACACATTTACTGTTATTAAATTTTTATTTTTGGTTGATTCTGAAAAATAAACTATCTTTTAACAATTCGTTAAAAAAGATTTTTTTTCACATTGCTAAAAATTGGTTGAAGTACTGTTGAAAGGCACGAGTTTTATCATATCTCTATGTATCTCAACTCAGTTTCTTAACTTATGTCCGATACTGTAAGTCAAAGAACGTAAACAAAGATTTTATTTAAAATTATGTCTCTAGAAATAGAAACAGACCCAACAACAAAAGGTGTGTTTTATTGAAAGGATTTCCTCGCCTGTTTTGACTTTTTCTTATGTCCTAAGAGCCACTCGCATGTGCCGGGGACACTTAAATGTACATCTCTTTTTGGTAGTGTCTAGTGAAATTGTTTTTTTTTTCTTAATGTTATGAAGTATGATAATAATGTTTACATCCCATAATTAAAATGTTTCCAAAAAAAATACTGCTTGCACATGACACTTTAAACCAGTTAATTTCAGAATTGCCTTAATCTACGAATCAATTTGCACTCGGGATTTATGGCATTCGCAAGCTATAATGTTATTTATTAAGTGTTTAACAATATTGACCAGATTTATAATAAAACAGAAATTTGCAACCTGCTCCTGTAATTAACGAATAAAAGTGATTCATTGTATTACCTCCCTTCTTCTTAGCGTTTCAAGCTTATTGTTTTCACAATTAGCTTATCGCTTGCTCTCAACTTAGTGTTCTAAATGCACTTCCACAGTTATTAATAGAGAACTTTCGATGCTAGGTACCATTTTTGCATTAGTATGATTGTGTGACGAGTACAATCATACCCTATGCCCAGGGAGTCGAGAAATTGCCCTTAACGAAAAATTCCTAGACCAGGCAGGGAATCGAACCCAGCCACCTCCAACCAGGTGTTGCTATATAGCTGTGCCTTTGCCGACTGAGCTAAGGGTGTATTACTTCCAGTAATTTCAAAACAATTACAAATGTTATTTAAGCGGAATGATTTAATTGATTGTGCATTACGAGCTATTCGACTTCTCCACAAATTATATGAGCTTAAAAAATAAAACATTTTCCGAAGCTTCTTTCAACATGCTGTTGAAATTTTCAAAACCGTCTCTTGGCGTCTCGAAATTTTCAAAACCTAAGTCTTGATTTATATATGGACATCAACAATACGTTGAAAAAAATAAATAAAAAGATCACTAATTATACAAAAAGGCCACTTTGCTATAAATCTAAAACCAACAGACATTTATAAGCTTATATGAAGAAAAAAAATCATCTAAATTTAAGTCTACTTGGATGCACATAAAGGGAATGGCCCGTAAGACTTAAATTTTTGTCTGTTTTCAAAATTACAAGACAGTAAAAATTTAAAATTGTTATTTGCATGCCAAGACGTAGAAGTAAAAAATTAAAAATAGAATCAAATTTTCTAAATGCTGTAATCGTTCAAATAATTTTCAATATGTTCTATGTTATAAATGATTTTGAATTATCAAATCTTAGTATATGTTTGAAAATATTTGAAAAGGAACTCAAGTACTGGATATAACCATTTATGTTTATTAAAGTTGTGCGCTACTATTTTGACAAAAAACCAAAGGCGTTTCGAAAAATGTTTGAGCTTTTATGATTCTTTGTTCATTAAAGTATTAAACCATCAAATTGAAAGATTCGATAAATTTGCAACTGAAGATCACTCAATTTCTTTAAGTGTCCGTGGTTTTGTGAATTCAGCATAAAAAAATATGCACCAACAGTCGGCCTAATAATGCCACCGAACGATTCTAGCTCCTGAAATGAGTTTTTCATCATTTGGAAACTGTGATCTTCAAGTGGAACGCAAATTCATAGTGCTTCACAATCTTAAGAGATTTCACTGCCTTTTTCTCCGATTGCGTGCGATAAAAGAACATTTAGTAGATTCTTATGCTGTTTGCGTTGTTGCCGAAGGTTTGTCTTCTCAAGCAATTAAAAATATAATAAAATGATTGTCTCTGAAGATATTTGCTGCGTTTCACGTTAACGTTTTATTCGAAATTTTCCGAATACAAAATCACCAACAATTTTCGCGAACAGTGTCAAAAAGTTCCTCTATTTTTTAAATAATACTGTCTGAAGTGATCTCGATAAGCAACGAAGGATCTATGATTTGAACTCCACGTGGCAACAAAATGCGCACTGGACTGCGAGGGCAACCTTATAACGACGTGTGAAATCGCCTATGATAGAAGTTTGACTTAGAAATATGCATGAAGCTTAGTAAACGTAAACGACCGTGTAAGTCTTGAGAATCATAAAGTTCAGTCTTCCATCTATTTTTCACAGCTTCATTGATTTAAATTTAATGTCAACACATATATTTCAGAATACATCTAAATGAACTCATATCTCAGTCATATAAGTCTTTAAATATTTAAAATCATATATTCAAAAAAATATTAACTGCATTAAATTGCTGCGGATTACTCGAAACCAGCGATTACAAAGTTTGTTAACATGATTGAAACTACTAGAAAATCAATAACTTAGAAATTTTATTCAACACTGATCTGCTGAGAGGCAGTAGCGAACTGACTCGTGCCAATAATTCCACATTGTAAACCACATAGCAGGGGAAAAATCACAATACAGCTCGCGACAATGTACATCGTATGACCATTCACTATCCGGTCAGGCCATCGTCTCTTTTCAGGTTCGTGGTTGCAGTTAGCCATGAATTCCACAAACAATAACCCAGCAAAGTTATTCTTCCTAGGTGATTCGATATGCCTTACAATTTAGTCTGCCAATTCATTTTTTAAATAGATTCCCAACACACACACACACACGAAAAAAAAAACCTCATCAGCGCACACACTCAATTAACATATCCGTTACTCACTTTTCCTATTAAATATTTATCACAATTTCTGCTAATCACAGCTAATCGATATTTCAAATCTGCTTCCAATATGCGGCTTCCGTTGGCAGGCAAATTATCACAGATTACTAGCGCATTCACTTCCTCACGTTGTACTCTCACTTTTCGCGCAGAAACCCCATAAAAAGATGATCAATCAACGTTCGCTAAATGCTGCACTCGACGTGGACCGGTGGTAGCTGGCGGCCTTCAGTTTGCAGTACACCTTTAGTAAGTAGGCTTTTTGCGCGATCTCCGCAAGATCCGTTCAGGCTTGTGGTAAAACTTTGGCACGATCGCCGAACAAACTTTTCTGAATTAATTCTCGTCGCGATCTGACCGTATCCAACTCTACCACCGCACTAAACCCGAGCAGTTTGTTTACCTTTGCTTTTATAAAGATCATATGCTCTCTCCTGAAGCTCTCGGTTGACGGCACTTGCCAGGCTCACCTGTCCAACCACAGAGCGTCCATGCAACCTTGCTCATTGAAAGTAGTCTTGCGATGCCCTCCCTCACCCACTCAGGCCATTCCAGGTGAGCAGCGCGAGCACACGTTTTCGCTCTCCGACGTGTGCGCATGAAAACAGAGAAAATCATAAGAGAGCAATGATCAACTAAAGAGGAAGGAAGAACCCGCTTGATCGGGGAAATCCACCGCGTTTTAGTTGGACTTTTTGGAAGGAATGGTATTTTATTCCAATCTACGTTTATAAATACTCATTAGTATCAATATCCTAGGCCTAGGTAAGAAGCAGGTGAGAATGAAGCAAAAAAAAACCTGTTGATGATCATACGTACGTATGTAAACATCAGCCTATACACCGCGATCTGTAGTCACGTCAATTGGGTTAGTTGAGTTGTTGAGTACCTTGTCAATAAGTCATGCATGTGTTTTACATTCATTATGTTAACTGGATGGAACCAGTATTTACGGATCGAGTTGCACTACGGTGGGGTTGGGAAATTTTGGAAAATCCCAACCAACTATTGCTGGGCAGAAAGTGAATGGTTGGTAATATTTTCACGTCGTTCAGGTGGTGGCAATTTTTAATTTATTATGTATGGTGAACTCATAAGCGATAATGGTATGCAGTGGCGTCTGGCACTATGTTGAGAATCGTATTTTTTATAATCGAATCAACGACAGCTTATGGGCTTCAAGGAATTCTATTAGTAGGTTAATTATCGAGTAACATTTGAAAAGGGCCTTTCTTTGTTGATCGAATCTCTTCATCGACTTTCTCTTTGGTTTATCACGGCTGAATGAGTTGTTGGCTCTACTTGCAGCTAAGGTCGAGTGAAGACGTTGTTAATTGTTGTTTATTGACTTGTGACACGGTACATTGTCTTGGTGGCACCTTTTTCTTCTTCAAATGGGGCCTTTTCTGGGCGATTTCGGCCTTCAAACGATCCAACAAACCGATATAATAGTCGCTGTTGATTGTTTTTCCATGTTCCAAGTAGTCAATGAATAAAATTCCATGCGCATCCCAAAATACAGAGGCCATTACCTTCCCAGCCGATTTTTGAGTCTTTGGACGCTTTGGACGGCTTTCTCCGTCTGCACACCACTCAGCAGACTGCCGATTTGATTCTGGAGTGAAGTGATTAATCCATATTTCATCCATTGTGATGTAACTCCTTCTTATTTCGCGTGAACATCTGGTGTGAGCAAACGTGGCGCTCATTTGGATAACAGCTTATTCCCAAATGTTCGTGTATGATGGTGTAAACACTATCTTTTGATACCTTCAGAGTGTCAGCTATCTCTTGCAACTTCACTTTTTCAATATTCTCCGGAATAACTGCCTGGACCCTGGTCGGCCAAATGAGGCAGTTATTCCGGAAAATATTGAAAAAGTGAAGTTGCAAGAGATAGCTGACACTCTGAAGGTATCAAAAGATAGTGTTTAGCATCATCAGTGTCCGTACGACCACGTTTGAAATTGGCAATCGTTTGATGGTCGTTTTCGATGGGGCAGAGTCCTGATAACATTTTTCAAGCTAAGCTTGGGCTTGAACGGTGTTTTTTCCCATGAAAAAGCAATGATATATCAACACACGAAATTGCTTTGAATCCATCGTTTTTAAGAATCAGAAAAGTAGCGTCACTTATACCACTGTAACTCGATAAATAATAAACCAAACGTCGTGAAATTTTGACAGTATCTTTTGAAGGTTGGTACTTTAAAAAAGCATATGGATATTTTATTAGTGGCGCCAGGAGATCGCAGCAAGCTCTGCCCACGAATGGTTGGGTTTTTGAGAGCTGTCACGTTTTTTCTGCAATTTTTTTTTCTCAGTTGTGGTTTTAAAGTTCAAGAATATTTAGTGGTGGCACAGGTTTATACATTAATTCCATAGGCCTGAGAAGAAACGAAATCAGAAGCATGGCAGAGTATTTAGAAGCCAGCCAGGAAAGCTGCGGTGGTGTTTTGCGAGTGGTGTCAATTGGGCATGTGAAAAACAATCAAAATTCGTCAGAACCGCTGGTGGCCGTCAGGTGTGGTATTTTTTTCCAGTGCGCAGGACCATCGGATCGGGCGCAAATCGATTGCACAAGGTGCAAGGAATCTGAAATTCCAGAAAGTTTACAGCGCGGTTCTAGAGCTATGTTGAGGGAAAGCCCATTGTTATGACAGCAGGGGCACCGCGCTCGTGTGCTTGAAACCTAGAGGAGTTTAGTTGTGTTTACGGGGTCTTGTTTGAAGTGCTTTGTTTGAAAAGTGAAGAGAAAAGGAAAAGAGAAAGGACATTTATGGATTTTTTTCGTCTTGTGACAATCCGTTCCAGCACAAGCTGTTATGCTGCACGATAAGCCGTTGGCTCCTCGAGGGGATAAAAGCTTCGTATAATACACTAAGGTTTTTTTTACTCGGAGGCTACGTACCGTGTAAAAAAAACCATGAAAAAAAACCGCGTTAATTCCGGAATCCGTGTAAAAAAAAACCGCGCTAATTCCCGAAATCCGTGTAAAAAAAACCGTGTTAATTCCAGAATCCGTGTAAAAAAAAGCTGCGAAAACACGCGTAATCTTTTGCAATAAAAAAACACTTAGAAGTTTTTGTGAACAGTGGAATGGTGCTATCCAACAAGGTTCAAGAGTCAAGTGAGGGCTCCAGGACCAGAACACAAAATAGGACCGGAGTGAATTTGTGTGGGGATAAGTGAAGATAATACAGGTACATTCATGATGCTATATCTCGAGACCCTTAATATCTGCAAAGGTGCGGTCTTGAGCATAGTTGTTCATAAGGTCAAGGACTTTCAAAAGATGGACAGTTTCATTCGAAATTTCACCGCTACGTGGCGCTAGTGAGCATGCAAAATTGAGCATTTTCAACTTGTTCTATTTCATGATTCTGATAAGATGGAAAGTTCTAGTCGTCGGCAAAGTTGTTCAGAAAGTCAAGGGCATTCACCAAGATATATAAGGGGGGAATGAAATAACAATCTCGATAATTGATTTTAATAAAATAAATTTTGGAGTGATCACTTTTGCACACCTGTCATAGAGTTAAATCAAAACAAAATTGTTATTATTCCAAACAATGTGTTTACCTGAAGGAACTCTACAAAAAAATAAAAACACCAACCTGCCCGTTTTCAGATCGCTTTCAAGTTTATCACGGCGATCGACAAGAAAACAAAATCAGAGGAAGTTCTTACTGAGTTTGTGGTGGATGAGAAATTAGTTGAATTATCGAATTCATTCCAGTTTTCAGCACCAGCAATTTAGGTTTTCATTAGTGTGTATTTTTTTAATAATTCGATCATTGTACCAAGAAATTTGGTTTATTTTTTCAGCAAACGGCTACAATGTTTTAGCTCTCAACTACTAAGGAACATTTACCAGATTGAATCAATAAATTTAAAACATAACGATGACTGTGCTATGCATACATTCCCATTCAATTTGACAAATAATTTTCAATCATACGAACTGAAGCGGACTAGTGAAATACAGTGGTGGTCACGGAAATAAGGCCATCCCTTCACTCGAACTACAATATCGATAAAATTCACAATGAAAAACATCACAAAAAGAGCTCACTCTATCTGTCATTAGAGGAACTTTGTTAGTAACAAATTAAGTTGAAAATAAATCTGCCAGGTGTCTCTCGTGCATGTAGAAAGACTTATTTATCCAGCAGCTGTCAAATTCGGTTGGACACGAAAATAAGGCCGCATAACCGGAACCGCTCAAATTCGAAATCTTGTACAAAATTCGTCGTTGTAGGCTGTGTTGAACTGGTAAATAATAAAATAACACTTGATAAACAATATATTCGTTCTATTTATGTTTGATATACAGCAAAAATGGGACGTGCAATTCATTGTTCACACTTGGAGAGGCAATTGATTCGGAAATGGCATAGTGAAGGTAAATCTCAAAAAGAAATCGCTAGAATGGTTGGGGCATCTCGTTGCATGGTGCAAAATGCACTGAAAGTACAAAGCAATATTGAAAACCGCGGACCTAAACGTAAAACATCAAGTCATACCGACCGTCGAATCGGTTATGTCTCCAAATGTGATCCCTTCAAATCAGCTACAGGAATAAAGCAGGAGCTTCAGCTTGAAATTAGTGCACGGACTATTCGTAGTAGACTTCAAGAGCAGAATTTACATGGTCGGGTGGCTAGGAAGGTTCCTCTACTCAGTAAAAAGAATATTCGAAACAGGCTAAATTTTGCGAAACAACATTTTAATTGGTCTGGTCCCGATGGCATCAAAAAATGGCGGAACGTACTATGGAGTGACGAAACAAAAATGAATTTATTTGGATCGGATGGCAGAACGTACGTTAGACGACCACCGGGTCGGGAATTTTCACCAGCGTACACTAAGAAGACGGTCAAACATGGAGGCGGTTGCATTATGCTATGGGGATGTTTTTCGTGGTACGGTGTAGGTCCTATCTACTGGATTAAGCAGATGATGGATCAACATGTGTATACTAATATTCTCGAAACTATAATGCATCCATACGCAGAGGAAAATATGCCTTTAAAATGGGTATTCCAACAAGATAATGACCCCAAACACACTTCTCGCAGAGCTAAACAATTTTTTGCAAGCAACTCCATCGATGTTCTTCCTTGGCCATCGCAATCACCTGACTTAAATCCAATTGAAAACCTCTGGAAAGACCTCAAAACGGCAGTATCTGCATACAAAACTAAAAATAAGGAGGAATTATGGGAAGCGATTCAAAAGGAGTGAGCTTCGATCCCCGTAGAGCGATGTCAGAGGCTTGTCGAGTCTATGTCGAGGCGATGCAGCGCTGTTGTGAAGAGTAACGGCTGTGCAACGAAGTATTAGCAAAGTGGATCAAAAAAGAAATCAAACGACAAAAAAATACTGCAAAATAAAGTTATTTTAACAAATGGCCTTATTTTCATGACCAGGGAATTTATTGTCATACTTTTATTTTTTTTAAGAATAAATGCAAATTATCAATTAATATGGTACAATTGCATCTTTTTTTGCACTGGGAGAAATCAGGAACAACTTCTTCAGTAACAAAATCTAGCACATTCAAAAATTTCGTTAAAAAATAGTAAATTTTCGCCAAAACGCACATGGCCTTATTTTTATGACCACCACTGTAAGCGTTGATAATAATATTAGATATTATAAAATTAGATGCCTAGCCTATCAATTTATAATGCCTAATTAAGTAAACAGGCTGTGAGCTTACATCATTTATACATCATTTAAATTAGAACATTTGTTTTCGAATTTAAAAGATGAAAAACAGTAGTATTATTGGAACCATAAACATATAAAACAAAATCATAAATTAATCCTAAATTATGTAATGAATTTAATTACGTTTTCATTCAAATGGTTTCGAAACCAAAAATCTTATTCAGAATAAAAATTGTACTGACCCCAAGCATATTCAAACCAGCTATTGTTATTCAATTAGTTCAACTATAATCATGGTTAAACTTCTGGCAATTTAAGTCAACTGTCAAAATATCAACAATATTTTTTTTCGATATAACCATTATAGTTGAATCAACCATATTTTACTTATGGTGATTCAAGCATACATTAGTTTAATCAACTTAAAATGTATGGTTGTTACAATCATGCACATGGGTTATTAATGCAAAAATATAGCTGATTGTAGATAAAATATTAATGATTGAATTATACTTTTTTCTCCGTGTTCAATAGATGGACCGTTCTGTTCGGAATTCCCCCGCTATGTGGCGCTAGTGAGCATGCAAAATTAAACATTTTCAACTTGTTCTATTTCGTGATGTTCTAGTTTTCGGAAAAGTTGTTCAGAAGGTCAAGGGCATTCGAAAGGTGAACCGTTTCATTCGGGATTCCAACGCTACGTGGCGCTAGTAAGCATGCAAAATTGAGCATTTTCAACTTATTCTATCTCGTGATTCTGATAAGATATGGTTGAACAAGGGATGGTTAAATCGGTTCATACATAAAAACAACGTGTGAAATGTAAGAATCAAAGAAGAATGCACGTCATCGGATACAGCTGCAGCTATTGAGTACTCACCAAAACTGATTAAAATTATTGAGGATGGTTCACACCATGCAGACCAAGTCTTCAACGCCTATGAAACTGGTCTATTTTGGAAAAAGATGCCTTGTAGAAGTTACATAGCTTTAACTGAACGGACAGCATCTGGGTTCAAAGCCTTATAGGATCGCGTCACACTGCTGTTCTGTATATGTGTGTGCATATGCGCACATATATACATATACACATGCATACATACATACACACAAAAAATCGTACGTGTATTCTCACATACACGCATTCACACATACACGAATACACACACATACATACACACACATACATAAACATATACACATACATACATGCATACTTATTAAAATACATTACTACATGCACACAAACGCACTTGTATATTTACACATACACTCACACAAACACATTTAAAATCATACACACATACACTCAATCACACGTTCATTTATACGCACCTACAAATAAACACATACACGGTTTTAAAACACACGCACGCACACATACATACGCACACCTTTATTTACACATAAATACTTACAAGAACAAGTAGAACAATTTGAAAATGCTCAATTTCGCATGCTTACTACCGCCACGTTGCGGTGCAATCCCGAATGAAACGGTTCGTTTTTCGAATGCCCTTGACCTTCTGAACAACTTTGGCGAAAACTAGAACATTCTATCTTATCAGAATCACGAGATAGAATGAGTTGAAAATGCTCAATGTTGCATGCTCACTAGCGCCACGTAGTGGTGGAATTCCGAACAGAATGGTCCATTTGTTGAATGCCCGTGACCTGAACAACTTTGCCGACGGCTAGAACTATCCATCTTATCAGAATCATGAAATAGAAATAGTTGAAAATGCTCAATTTTACGCCACGTAGCGGGGGAATTCGAAACAAAACGGTTCACCTTTTGAATGTCCTTGACCTTCTGAACAACTTTGCTGAAGACCGCACCTTTGCAGATATTAATCATGCCACCATGAATGTACCTGTATTATCCCCACTTATCCCCACACACATTCACTCCGGTCCTATTTTGTGTGCTGGCCCTGGGGCCCTCGCTTGCATCTTGTAACTTGTTGTGCTATCCATTCCACTGTTAAGGTAATCTTCTAAGTGTTTTTCATTGCAAAAGACTTAGCATGTTATCGCAGTTTTTTTTTTTACACGGATTTCGGAATTAGCACGGTTTTTTTTACACGGATTCCGGAATTAACGCGGTTTTTTTTACACGGGTTGGAAAAAACCGTGCAAAAAAAACGTGTTAATTCCGGAATCCGTGCAAAAAAAGCCGTGCAAAAAAAACCGTGTAAAAAACGGGCCCCCCAATATTCATATATATTACATATTTATATATATATTATAATATTTTTTTTTTTTTTTTTTTTTTTTTTTTTTTTATTTTTTTTTATGTTTGTTTTTTTGTTTATATGTGCGATAATGTAATCATTGGGTGTAGGGCCGGGTCTCCCCGGTCGGGCGGGCCCTCCCCTCCGGGGGGTTGAGCTTGGAGGTCAGTAGTGTAGAGTTGCCGATGGGCATGTGGTGCTTCTGGAGCCTCTGATTTCACCAAGTTCTTCAATCGTTGTTTTGGGTGGATTATCATAGATTGTTGTGTAAACAAGAAGCAGCATGACTAGCATTAAAGTGTATTTAGTTATTCAGCATTTCAGCATAGCGTTAACATTGGAATTGTATTTTTGACCTTCAACTGCTGTTTCCATGGAGGATTGGCATGCACTTATAAGTAGTGTGAGATAATATTTGATTTTTTTTGCTTTTGTGATATTGTGTTTAGATTTTCCATTTGATTCAGAAGTCATCAAGCTGAGCCCTTAATCACTCAAATTGTCAAGTTGTCTTTGAATAGTTACATTTCTGTATAAGGAGGACTTTTGAAGTGTTTTGTGGAATACTCGCTTTTCATAAAATCGTCATGTCTTTAAATTGAAAATTTTATATTTGAGGATTGTAGTGAAGTACTGTATTTTTCGGCTTTCTCAGGACTATTGAGATGTTGATACATGCCTGATTTTAATTTTCAGTGATGTCAGATATATTTTGTACATACATACATATATTATATTCTCTAACTATTATTGTAAACACAAATATTAATCTTACTAGATCTATATTAACTACAACGGTTGAAGTCTTTTGATGATAAGGTGAACAGCTAAGTTGCAGATAAACATGCTATTATAATTAACTGTCGTGCTCATGTTTTTATTATTGAATAATGAATTGACTAATTAATTATTATTAAACATAATATCATTATTTAACATCACTGTAGTACATGAGATCTTCAAAAAATGAATATAGCGATGCAAGAAAACAAAACAACACATCGAAGTTTGAGATATCCTGTTATTTATATGATGTTTAATTCCAGATCATCCAAGGAATTCACGAGATTTGTAAAATAATTTTCAATTTTTTTCTCATGTCTACGGCTAAACGTTTAGGTTATAATGGACACGCTATGGATTGCAGCAGGGCAACAATCTACAGACATGTTTTTTTGTTATCAGCATTTTACATTATAATATCCCTTCACTATATTCTATTCATTATTTTGTAAGACAATGCATATTGATTTAACATTTTTATCATTATTATTTTCATTTTTATCATGATTCGGGTTTTCATGATTTAATTTAATATTATTTTATTATATTTACCTCGGAGCGTATGGTACGGTATGTCCACGCATCCATCCTCCCCTGTAAATTCACAAAATGCGTTGTGGTTCAATTCTATTCATTTGAATCCAACTCATTTTACAGAATCATCTTTTGCGGTTAATGCAACGCAGTAGACCTGGCCACTTTGAAGCTTGTATCATGTCTTTGATATGCTGCAATCATAAATATTGACAACAAAAAATAATTGGACGTCATCTAACCCAATTATTTCCAGGATGCTTTCTCCTACTGGCTACGTTTGTATTAGATTAGATTAGATTAGATTAGGAGGGAAGTGGTGAATGCATGGTTCATCCATTGTGATGTATCGACGCAAAAACTCTAAAGAATGTGCACACCAAAAAGTAGTCGTCGGAAATGCCCTAATGCAGTCTTCTCCGTGTACGCTTTGCTAATCCGATCACTACTACATGAATATTAATGTATGTGTGCTATGATGAAGACGTCGTTTGGCTACAGTAACCTTTATTCAGTAAAATGGCGTCGAATCAAGAACGCGTGCGCGAAGCAATTTTGCACAAAAGAGTGGAAAATCCAGATATGTCGCACGGCGATATTGCCAAGTCATTAAAAATCGCAAAATCGACGGTTACTAAAGTGCTAAAAAACTTTCAGCAGCGCTTAACTTTAAAGAGAAAGGTCGGTTCCGGAGGTAACCATGATTCTCGTTTCGTCGCGGAGAGGAAGAAAGTGATTAAAGAATTTAAGAAGAAACCGAATATCTCCGTTCGTGATGTGGCGAAAAAAGTGAAAATGTCTCCATCGTTCGTCCAGAAAGTGAAGAAAAGTGCAGGCTTGAAATCATTCAAAGTAGGTGTTGCTCCAAATCGTAACGACAGCCAGAACAAGAGCGCAAAATCTCGATCGAGAAAATTATATGACACTATGCTGAAGGAATACGACTGCATAATATTGGACGACGAAACATATTGCAAAGCTGACTTTAAGCAGATACCGGGACTACAGTTTTATACCTCGTTGCAAAGAGGAAATGTTGCTGATCGTTTTAAGCAAAAAAAAATTGTCGAAGTTCCCAAAAAAATACCTCGTATGGCAGGCAATATGTGGATGCGGTCTCAGAAGCGACATCTTCATCACGACTGGCACTCTAAATGGACAAATTTACGTAAAAGAGTGTCTGAATAAACGACTGTTGCCGTTCATTCGGGAACACAACGGTTCGGTGCTGTTCTGGCCTGACCTGGCATCTTGCCACTATGGAAAACTGGCTAAGGATTGGTACATTGCTAATGGTGTAAATATTGTCCCAAATTATTGCAATCCGCCAAATTCGCCAGAACTCCGTCCGATCGAAAAGTATTGGGCTCTGGTCAAGAGGAATCTTCGAAAAACGAATAGCGTAGCAATTGATGAGAAAAGCTTCAGGCGTAACTGGCAGAAAGCTGCAAAATTGGTGACGGATGACACTGTGCAAAAACTGATGGAAGGTGTCAAACGAAAGGTGCGGGCATTTGGATATAACAGGTCAAATTGACTTAACTGTATATGTTTTATATTTGTATTTTTATGAAGTCTTAAATAAATGATTTACTTTTGATTTTCTCATATTTTCCATTTAATACCACTAATTTCCCGTTGACTACTTTTTGGTGTGCACATTCTTGATGTCCTGTACAAGGATCAGCCACCGATACCAATTGAAAATGAGAATTCAGATAGCGACGATTTGGATAGTGATAACTACGATGATGAAGTTGGTTCTTCGGGTAAATATATTGGAATGTTCATGTTCATATTAAAGAAAACAGCTAATTTATTTCAATTATAGACTTGTACACCACGCGATTTGGAGAGTCTCTGAAACGTATTCGAAGAGTCGTGAAATTTTTTCGAAAATCGCCTGTTAAGAATGCACTGCTTCAAGAAAAAATCACGAAAAAGTTACATAAACCACTTCAACTGTATGTGGACGTCAAAACTCGTTGGAACTCGACTGAAACGATGCTGGAGCACTTCATTCGCGGTTTTGATTGCATCAAAGAGACACTTTTCGAAATAAGCCTTTCAGGTCTTATGTTGGACAGTGATTTCGAGGTTGCAAAAAACCTTCAAAAAGCTCTTCAGCCAATCAGACTCGCTTCGGAAGCATTGGGAAGACGAGATGCTACATTGCTGTCTGCGGAAGGCAGCTTGAGTTTCTTGTATTCGAAGCTTAAGAAAAGTAACTCCAAAGTTGGAAACGACCTCTTCGATGCAATCACGAAAAGAATCAACGAACGGCGCCAAAAGGAAATAATAACAGCGCTGAAGTTCCTTCAAGGTTTTCCGTTGTCAACGCAAGTGCCAGCAGAACTGGAAAGCTCATCGAAAACGCAAATGATTAAGTTCATCAAGGAAGTTCGGATTGTTGCAAGACTTCCAAAGACAGACCAATGATGATGCTGCTGAGTTGAATGCTGGATTGTCCTGTATGCATGACGATTCAGGATCGATACCATCGAGCATGCGTGAAGAACTGGAATCGGCTATAAAGGAATATGCCAACCCGTTCCAGACTGATTCGGCAATGATTGATTTTTCAAAAGTAATTGCGAAAGAGCTGTCACTTTTTGAGCTACATGGTAAGTTGAGCCCAAATCTTGAAATCATTTTCGGCGGCTTAAAATCAATCAAACCGACGTCAACCGATAGCGAGCGCATCTTTTCGAACTCCGGAAATATCTGTTCTAAAAAGCGAACCTCACTGTCCGATGAAAGCATTGATAACATTTGCTCCTTGAAGTCGTATTTTCAGAGAACGAATTCAAATTGATAATACCAGTTACTTGATTTGAACCATTGATTTTTTTCTTGATGAATAAAACATATTCCTAACCACAAAATTACGTTTTTAAGCATATTGAAAAATATCCCGGGATCCCGGGACAAGCAACAAATTTTATCCCGAATCCCGGGACAATCAAATTGGTCGGGAAATGGAACCTCTACTTTGAATCCATCGTTTTTAAGAATCAGAAAAGTAGCGTCACTTAAACCACTGTAACTCGATAAATAATAAATCAAACGTCATTAAATTTTGACAGTATCTTTTGAAGGTTGGTACTTTAAAAAATCATATGGATATTTTATTAGTGGCGCCATCTTGTAGTTGTGCCTGGGACTGTGTTACCACCAAACGTCTTATTGAAGTTATCTAAGCAAGGGTATAACTTGTTGAATATCGCTTACAGCTCAAATTCTTTATGAGTTGTAATCAAAAATGTAATCCAGCGTTACATATTAGGCTGAGTCAAGGGACACATACCCTATGTGTTTGTTCTGTTCGGACATCTTGAGGAGTCTCATCGTCGCCCAATGGTCACCGTAACCGGCCAAACACAAAAAGGGAGCCGTGACCAGATCGCACAAAGTCTTTATGCTGGCGAAAACTATCTGATGAGACTACAGAATTCCATTATTATGTTCCTTTGTCCAATCCTCCCCTAAAAAAGGTGACCCCTTTCAATCTCGGGTAATGCACAAGTAAACGGACTCTTACTAAAAGTAGTATTAAGTCATTCATTATATTAAAAACAAACAATGAAATATCGCCTCCGTAGAGCTAACGGAATTGAACCTTCCAAATAAGCGCAATGGAAAACAAACAACTACCCCGTTTTATAGTACATCAACGTTTATACAATATTGTACGCTATTACAACATTAACCGTTATTTAGTCGCCATCTTCAGTTGCTTCGTTCTATCAAATAGTTCCTACCACTATGCGCAGATAAGGTTCAGTCTTGCAATTAAAACACCACAATTAAACCCAATTAAGTCACGTCAATTATATCACATGAATACATTCCGCAATATGAAACTCTCTCAATGGTAAAGTGGACAAAAGCCACTTGTCGGCAAGTGTCATCGAACCTCCATGGCATGCCTCGCTCAAATTAGAGCGCGTATTTTCCTAAAAGCATCACTTCTTATAAGGCTGCATGATCTGATAAGCCACAGTTGAACAGGAATTACTCATAATTTAGCAACATTTAATTCTGCGGGATCATAAATATCTGTGGCTGATTTGTCATGCACTCATCATCAGTTAGCCAGATGATTGACGCTGCATTGGAGATTAGATCAAATTGCCTAGATACGGCAGGCAGGTACGCGAAACACTAACTATATGTACTTTCACTACAATTGAATGACTGCTCGGAGACCACTTGCCTGTGCTCTTTCGTCTACCTACTGGAAACCGACACTGTTCGCTGGTCACGCTCTTCTCTTATGCATCTTCCACAAGTTCAAGACCAATAATTCACTCAAGTAAAGTGAAAAAGGTGCTCACGAAAGTCCCTAGGCAGATACTATACTACAATGGGGACCATTGTTACACGTGTGATGTTCATAAACATAATTTATAATTTATAAAATTTACATGAAACATGATTTATAGAGTGGTCTTGCCCTTAAACAGACAAAGTGATTTGAATCCCAGATCCCAGTTTTCAAAGTTCGATAATAACAGTAGCATAAAAAATCCGTGAAAATTGTAACTTCAGTGTACTGCCCTTTTCATCAAAATATCTCGCTCACTTAAAATCGCCTCCCTAATCGACCGCTGTTTAGTAATTTGTTTATGATTAGGTCTGTGGTTTGTTTGTTCAGTTGCATTTGTCTATGACTAAACGCGCAGCTCACGAATGGTAAAATTGTCGGTTGATACGTCCAAATAGCATTAAATTACATGCCTTCTGTTGTGCAGTCAGACTGGGTGCCAGCACATTTATCTTTATTACACTGCTTAAATTACTACTTTTTTATTTCAAACAATAGATATAGGCTACCGTCAATGGAATGAATAAACGGACAGCTTGTAAAGCTTTCATCGCCTGAGTTTGACATGACTTGTGGTTGGAACAAACTTTGAAAGGTAAATATCTCAAATTGTTAGTACAAACTCCACATATTTGGCTATCAACAGGCTGAGAGAAGATGCCAAACACTACACATGTCCAATTGTTTGTTTTTGTTTCTATTTATATATTCGCATGTTTCAGTTCAAGTGTATGGTATTATCATGAATCCACATAGGTGTAGTAAGTGGTTTGACCTTCAAAATAAGTTGTAATCTTACGTGAGGCACGAATGCGCGTTAGAATGTTAGCTTCATGGCGTATGAGTATGTTGATTAAATCGTTCACCGGAACGAGTTTGCTTCTATTTTCAAATTCACTGGTGAAAGCATTTGTATATGCGGTAACTGTTATCAGTTGAATGTCATTTCGTTTTTTTGTTCAATGAGGAGCAATGTTCTTGAACTGTTTAAAAAGTGGGTCACGAAGGCACGGTGGGCAGGAATGTTTTCTGATTCACATGAACCTGTCTGGACAGGAAGGTAAACAATTACTTATTGGATACTGGATAGTGATAATGAAGCGTGAGATCATTTCATTTTATCTTAATGCAAGAATGATACAATTTGCTTTTGAACATTTAACTCATGACCTCAAAATATTTTGCTAGAAATTTTGAAAGTTGACAGTCATAGGATAGTTGAAGTGCACTTCTTCGATCGGATTATGACAGAATGCTCACCACACCACATGGGCTAGCACGAACATCAACAACAAAGTTGAGCATCTTTTAGATTAAAGGGTGTCCCACATCAAATTGCATCACGGAAAAAACGCTGTAGATCTAGTCAACCGATCCTTTTCAAACTTTCAGAGAATAAAATATAACCCATCAGTAAGCTTTAGGCATATTTTTCCTATTCAATTTCAATACCATAACCGTACGCTCACACCTTACACTTAACTCCACTTATTAGGTTCTGTACGACATCTGGCTGCAGCTTCTTCTGTACGGAAACCCACTTTTTCTACATGTCTTCCTCAGATTTGACCTCCTTGGAATGCTTCCGTACTGCCTGCTTCATAATAGCCCAGTATTTTTCGATGGGCTTTAGTTCCGGTGCGTTGGGGGGGTTCATGTCCTTGGGTACGAAAGTGACCCCGTTGGCTTCGTACCACTACAGGACAACATTTGAAGAGTGGCACGAAGCTAGATCTGGCCAGAAGATCGTAGGGCCCTCGTGTTGCTTCAACAGAGGAAACAGACGCTTTTGTAGACTCTCCTTGAAGTAGATCTCCCCGTTTACAGTCCCGGTTGTCACGAACGGCGCACTCCGTTTGCCACGTGAGCAGATCGATTGCCAAATCATGTATTTCTTAGCAAACTTTGAAAGTTTCTGCTTCCTTCCTTCCTCCGGAACATCAAACTTTTGCTGAGCGGTGAAGAACAGTAGCCCCGGAAGCTGCAGGAAGTCCGCCTTGACGTAAGTCTCATGATCTATGATGAGAGAATCAGGCTTCGTCAGCATCTGGGAGTATAGTTTCCGGGCCCGTGACTTTCGTACCGTATTTTGCCGTACGTCACGATTTGGAGCCTTCTGCACTTTGTACGTATGCAGTCCCTCTCGATCCTTAACTCTGAACGAAAGACTTAGACAGATTCAACTTTTTGGCCACATCCCTGACCGAAGTATTGGAATTCCGTTTAAAAGCTTTCATGACACGCTTGTGATTCTGATCACTAATAGAACATCCATTCTGACCACATTTCTTCTTCCATTCGATGCTCAGAGTTTCGTTGTATCGTTTAATCACAAGACTCACCGTTGACTTCACGATTCAGAGTTGTTTTCCGATGTCCCGATGAGAGAGTTGAGGATTTTCCAGGTGCTTGCACAAAATCAATTCGCGACGTTGCTTTTCCGGTGACGCCATTTCTTCCAATTTTCGAAAAACTGACAACGATAAAAGTACAACAAAAAACACTCTAAACTACTTCTACCCAAATTTTCAAAAGAAAACTCCTGATGATTAATTTTCTACAGTCTTTTTTTTCATGATTCAATTTGAAATGGGACACCATTTATATCTTAAAAAAATGAAATAGTCATATGTAACAGAGAAGATGCTCCAACTTTTATAAATGCAATTTGGCAAGAAGTCCTCGATCTGACATTGTGTAGTCCGATAATCTCTGACAATATAAAAAACTGGCATGTATCTCAAGAGGTATCGTTGTCTGATCACATGCAAATATTATTTGATTATGAGGCTGATCAACAACTCATACAAACTATAAGAGATCCCAGAAAAACTGGGAATTGTACAACCCAAGGCTAGAAGTGGGCAAAGTCTTTTTATCATTTGGCTCGAAGTCCTGCGAAGAACTTGTGGAAAGCGCAAAGCAGCTTTCAAACTTAATTCAACATAAAACATGAAAGTTGGATCGCGAAGATACGTTCTACAAATTGGAATATACCATGATGCAACAACAATCTTCAGACACTTCGTAACAAAACCCTTTTTAACGGGGCTAAACGAACACAACAGTGGAAACAATACAGATAATCCCTCACCAGTTATAATAAGGAGATATGGAGATCTAAAAAGATAGACTGAACTGGACACACTTAAAAACGAGGATGGCTCTTTGATTTCATCAGCAAGTGAACCTTCAGAATTGATGATGAAAACACATTTTCCATGTTCTGTCATCAGTTCATGTGAAGACCACAGTATACTTGCATAAAAATTGGCCTTGATGAAACCAGGACAGATGTTCAGTTACCAATGAATGTAACGACTGGATTAAATAGAGAGGTGATGCTTGTTCTTTGGCCAGTGCGATTTTTACCGAACAGTGGTTTGTTTCCACTTCTATTAGAATTAGTGACGTTTAACGCACGCATATTACAGTGCAATTTAGAACAAAGGAGTGCAAGTAAGAAGGAAAACTTTTGGAGGAAAACAAACCATCATTCCTCTGCACGTGCCAGAAAGGGAAAGGTGATTAAACCTCAAAAAGCCTAATAGCAAACAACTGGAGCAAGTTTGATCAAAGTAGTCGATCGCGTTCAGAAATAACGTCAAATGGAACTCGAAAGAAGCAAAACCATTATTCACAAACACCCGGAAAATCCGGAGTGGTTTGGTTCCAAGCTGTCTAAAGTGCTGAAGATGCCGAAAACAGTTTGTCGAGTGCTCAAACCCTACAAGGAAACTCTGAGTGTAGAAAGGAATCAGCGGACCAACGAAAAAACTGGAACCAGGGATCTTCAGCTGCCGGCAAGGTGTTGAAGTGCATTAGAGCCAAACCCGTTCTTTCGATCCGATATGTGGCCAGAAAGTACAACGCCAACTTTCAAACGGTGCGGAACATCCTTGCTAGGGAAGGATACAAGACATACGAAGCCAGTAAACATCCAAACCGGCACATGAGGCAAAAGTCCGTGGCCAAAAAGCTTGCAAGGCTCTTTTACGACAGTGTTTTGACGAAACACAAGAGCTGCACTTTGATCGATGACAAAAGATTTTCAGTTGTGGCGTGAAAACGGAACCATTCGTCACATCCTCGAGTATGACATCCCAAGTCTACATCGAAGAAAGCCTGAAAAAGCGTGTATTCCTGTCATCCGCAAGCATAGGAGCAAAGTCATCTTTTTGCCCGATTTGGCCAGCTGTCACTCCTCCAAGATGGTTCTGGAGTGGTATGCTGTCAACAAGATCGATTTTGTCCCCAAGCTAATGAATCCTCCGAATTGCCCGGAATTTCGACCAATTGAAAAATACTGGGAAATTTCAAAGCAGCGACTCGACAAAGCGGTGGGGCAGTCAGGGACATCCAGCAAATGCGGGCAAAATGGAATAAATGCGCTGATTCCGTGTCCGTTTCCACTGTGTGGGCGCTCATGGCCTCCATCAAGAGGAAGGTTCGAGATTTCGTTCGAACTGGAGAAATTTAACCATCTATAGCTGTAACTTTGAAATTTTAATAAAAGTACTGTAAAGCAACCATTAATGGACTTTTTAATCTTATTGAATCACGAATTATAGGCTTTTTTGTGCGTACCAATTTGCTTTTAGTCAGCCTTTAAGTATCAGTTTGCTTATCAGGAAGGTAAATCATCGGTAACAGCATTGCATGCGGTTGTTACAAAACTCGAAAAATCTTTTCAAGTTAAAGAAACTTCACTGGGTGCATTCCTAGACATTGAAGGAGCATTTGATAATTCATCTCATACACGGATAAAAAATCGTTCCGGAATACGTCAACCTCGAGTCACGAATTTCAGAACAAGTCAAAATTTCATTTACGAAAATACACCATGAACAAAAGTCATGAATACGTAAACTTTGTTCCGCAAAATTAATATAACTCTAGAGTAACGTAGTTGCGTGCAACGTGTGTCATGAAAACGTGAAAACTTTCCTTGGTTATCATGATTTAGTTCACGTATTCATGATTAATGTTTCCGAAATCGGATTTATATCGTGATACACTTCACAAAAGCAGCCACTTAGTTCACGGACGGTATTTGGAACGAAATTTTTGTTCATGAATATTAGAAAAAAAATTCAAGAATTTATAAAATATCATGAGAGTATACTTTCGCATGAGGAGTAGAAAAAATGCTAAAGGTATTCGATTATACGCATGCATGCGTATTGCAATTTATTGTATGGATGAATTAAAAACATATAAAAAGGAATAATCATTGAATAAAATTATCGTTAAACAAGAAAAGTTAAATTTAAGATTCTTATGAATTATACATTCGGTTAGATTACGTCGTTTAGTTAAAAAATGATTCTGATAACATCTTGAGTCACCTTCGGCATTTTTAGAATTGAGGCATGTATCCCAAATAAATATGATTGTATGAACATCCAGACTGTTTTAAAATCCGGTTCTTAAGACTTAATACGAACGTTACTTGTAAGCATAAACATATAGCATGATGAATATTATCGGCTTTGTATTCTGCGCCACCAAGACAATAAAAAATCCAGCTGCTTTATTTGGCGTTCCAACCATCACCACCTGCGGTTGTAAAGAAACACTTTCAAAATGTTTCTCTAAATACACAATTCAAAATCATTTTAAAACTTTCACTTTAGTTTGCACGTCACATCAATGACTGACTAGAGTTTTTACAAGCGTTACAATAAAATGACAGTTTACGAACAACGTTCACGAAAAGAGGAACAAAATCACGCATATGGATTTAAGCGTTCACGTTATTATGATCGAGGATCATGATTCCCAGTCATTTTTATTGTGTTACGAAATGCTAAACAGACATGAATTGAGTTCACGACATCGTGATTCTTTTCATGGAAATAGGATTTAAGGAATCACGTTTATGAGTAGAAAGTCACATATTTGGAATTGATGTTAGTTCACGATGTCGTGATTTTTTGTTCTGGAATATGAGAATGGATTTTTTTCCGTGTAGCACAATTACAAAAGCAACGGCGAAACTTGGTTTTGATAAGTGTATTGTCGATTGGATCGACGAGATGTTATCAAAAAGACAAATAAGGTATGTCCCTTGACACGTTATTATGCAGCGGTCAATGTCAATTTTAATTATAACTCATAAAGTGATTGAGCTAGAAACAAGATTCATCTAGTTATGCCCTTGCTTAGACATTCCTAAAAAGACATTTCCAGTTCTGAACCATAGAAAGTTAGCTAAAAAAATTTATCAAGTCGAAAACTTTCGATGAGTATGGATGACAAGAGCGCTCTAAGGATCAAAAGGTTTGTGAACCTTTTCGAAGGTGATCTAAGGTAATCTAATTGTTTTTATTTTATTCCTTTAGTTATGAACAACGAAGATTGGATGGTGAAAAAATACAACTTTGACTGTTCATATCAAGTTATTGATCCTGGACGTGATTCGTGGGAAAGAGGTGGTCCAAACTTTGACGGTAGTTGATCGATTGTTTTCTATACAGACTGTTCAAAAATGAATAATCAATTGGGAGCAGGTGTAACTAGCCCAGGGATTGACATGTCGATTCCAATGGGTAAGTAACCAACTATATTCCAAACTTAAATTCAAGCAATTCTGGAATGTTCTATTGTATGCTTACGCAGAAACTATAGGTATTCAAATATATGCATTATGTCGGATAGTCCAGCAGCTCTAAATGCTTTAAAGTCAGCAACATGCAATTCCAAGCATGTTTGGGAATGTGCTCAATTAAATACTCGAAAAGTTGTCTTGTCGTAATCAAGTCAATTTGTACTGGGTTCCTGGTCATTGTAGAATTGATAGAAACGAGAGACCCGATGAACTAGCAAGACTCCGATCGTCTCATCTGTTCGTAGGACCTGAACCCTTTTGTGGTTTATCTGCTTCTTCACTTAGAATGGAGGTGAAAGCCTGGGAATTCTTGAAAGTGGAGGCAAACTGGAATAACACTTTCATAGCTAGGTAATCAAAGCGGTTCATTTCTCCAAACATTTCAAAGACCCGCAAATTACTTGATCCCACCAAAAAAGTTCTAACCTTACATACAGGCCTTATAACAGCCCACTGTCCGATCCGATATCACTTGAAGCTGATAGCTAAATTTCAAGATGATTCATGTCGATTTTGTGAAAACTCGGGACACATCTCCAACAAAAGATTTAACTTCTTCAGCAAAGAGCTAGATCTGGAGAACAAACCCCAGTACGGTAGTGCAATTTATTCGGTGTGTTATACCGTCCTGGAACAATGCTTTAAGTAAAAAAATGGCGATCACTTCTAGCAATAGTGATGCGCCATGCGGACAATATCGAAAGCAAAAAAAAAGGGATATGTCACAATAGACCTAAAAATCGGTAGCAGTGATTCAGTTGCCCTACATAAAATTACATGATAGAATTCTACTTTTTTGTGTTTTGGAAAATGTATTGCATGATTTGTGTTATTTTTTTGAGCAAATTTTGGTTGGTTACATGGCTTAGAATATTGCATTTTCTCCTAAACTATTTCCCCAGGCTAAAAAAAAACCCAATGATGTAGTATCGAAAATTGTTTATTTTCAATAGTTCACCAAGTTCCACGAAGTTCTGTAACATTCAAATAACATGGAAAAGTTGAGGAAACTCCCGAAATTATTTAGGCTTTTAACCTTTCGGCACTCGCGCCCACTTATGTAACACGAGCACTCGCGCGTTGTACTTTGAACAAAACATTTCTTCGCGGAATATCTCGTGATACGGATCACATAGAATGTTACTGTCGTCAGCGAAGTTATTCAGTAATTTCAAGGCCTTTATATAGGTGAACAGTTTGGAATTCTCTCATTACGCAGCGCTAGTGTACTAATTATTTTCAGGAATATGCTATATCTTGGTATTTTGACCAGATAGATACTACTCATAAGGTTTTGGTCAATAGCTTCTTTTGATATTTGTACGCACTGTTTCTTCAAAGCATGCTCGTTCTCAAATAAAGGGTGTATTCGATAAAAATGGCACACACATATATACTCATCAAAATTAAACTGATTGTCGGATTTTCTTGAAATTTTCAGGGAATGAAGAACTACTAATGAGTTTTGATTTACAACATTTGTTTTATTCAATTTCGTCTCCCATCCCGAATGCCCGCACCTTCCTTTTCACTCCACCCATCAAATTTTGTACAACCGATTTTCCCAGTGTTTTTGTTGTTTTTACCCAAATTTTCTTCAATTCTAGCTCTGTTTTTATAGTTTTGGGATGTTTGCGAAGTTCAGTTTTCATAATTGCCCAGAATTTTTCAATTGGACGAAGTTCCGGTGAATTTGGTGGGTTCATATCCTTTGGCACAAAATTGACTCCGTTGGCTCGGTACCACTCCAATACGTTTCGAGCGTAGTGGCAGGATGCTAGATCAGGCCAAAACAGAGTTGATCCTTTGTGCTTCTTAATTAATGGCAAGAGACGCTTCTTAAGGTACTCTTCCGTGTAAATCGCACCGTTTATTGTTCCGAAAGTGATGAAGGGAGCACTTATTTCACCACATCCGCAAATCGCCTGCCAGATTAGAAACTTCTTTGCAAATTTCGATAGTTTCTTCTTTCGAACATCCTCCGGAACATCGAACTTCGACTTGGCAACGAAATATTCTTGCCCAGGAAGTTGACGGAAGTCGGCGTTGACGTATGTTTCGTCATCCATCACGATGCAACCGGATTTGGTGAGCAGCTTCGTGTAAAGTTTCCGGGCGCGGGTTTTCGCAGTGATGTTTTGTTTTTCATTCCGGTTTGGGGCTTTTTGCACTTTGTAAACATGTAACCCAGCACGCTTCATGGTTTTCTGCACAAAACCGACTGACACCTTAGACTTTTTAGCGACATCTCGAATTGACATGTTTGGACGGTTCTTGAATTGTTGTACGACTTTCCTGGCCATTTTACTGTCCATTGTACCACTTTTACGACCACTCCCTTCCTTCCTTTGGACACTCAGACGCTTCTTGAAGGTTCTTATTACACGAGACACAGTTGTATTTGCAATTCCAAGCCTTTTAACAATCCACCGGTGGGACGCCCCTGGATTTTGATTGTGAGTGCACAAAATTTTCTCACGGACAATTTCTTGTTGCGACGACATGACTGGAACTACTGAATGTATAACTATGAAACTTGGCAGATGTAAATAATACACTATGGATAAGATCTACTCAAATTTCTAGGTTTTTTACTCATACGATTCAAATGTTACAGAAGATTTTCTGTGTGCAATTTTTATCGAATACACCCTTTACTTCAGGTATTTTACGAACTATGGCCTTCATGATGGACCAAAACTTCTCCATCGTAGAAAGTTCCGGCGAGTTCGGTGGGTTGAAGTCTTGTGGTACAAAAATAACTTTGTTATCTCTGTACCAGTCTAATACCGACCGGCAGGATGCCAAATCCGACCAAAATAGCGTCTCGTCTATGGGACACCGCAGAAGGCACTCGTTTCGTTAGATTTGCCCATTCATGCAAGTTGTCGTGATGTATGGCTGGCTCATCTCTCCACATCCACAGATGGCCTACAAAACCAAGAACTTTTTGGTGAATTTGTGCACCTTCTTCTTCCTTACATCCTCCGGAACGGCCAACCATGATATGGCAACGTAAAAATCCTGCCCGTATTTCTCTGTGTCTCTCTTTGTGTATGTCTGTGCGTTTCGCCAGACACCGCGCGGTTTTTTGGGCCCGTCTCGGTTTCGGTGTCCTGCCCGTGGTTTTGGTTGTGTGTTTTTTTTTGCTCTGTGTTGGTGGGTTCCTTGCTTTTGTGGCCTCGAGGGCGGCCAGCCCTTCATGTTTTTTCCGTCAAACCAGATGAAAACTTCCGCCTTCTTTGCCACATCGCAGATTGAAAGGTTCGATCGACGCTTGAACAGATTCAACACCTTCCTTGCATTCACCGGATCAGCTATCTTCGATTTTCGGTCGCTGCCTGATCACCACTGGGTCGTCTGGGTCTCCACGAATGATTTCAATATCCGGGAAACCGTCGAATGATGGAATCCCAGGTGTTTTCGATCCATCTGTGGGACGCACGTGTGGGACGGATTTTCCAAGACAGCGCACATATTTTTTAGCAGATCAGCTCTCAATGACCTCTTGACAGATTGTGAAATGTTGCCACCATTTACATTGCACTCTTAACTAGGTTCAGTCAAAATTGCATCTATTTTTACTCACACGCTAAAGATGAAAGCTAATTATTGTGTCTCTTTTTTTTCGAGTACAGTCTTTACAGCCGCTGCATTGTTCCAGCCTCCATAAAATATACCCTTGAGCAACATGGGTAAGTAAGAAACTTAATTCTTGAATTCAAAACCTGATCATCGAGACGATGTTCATTCAACAACATGCTGACTTCAATGGCTTCGTTAAAAAAGTATAAAGCGATTATATCTTCACGAATCTCTTCCAATTAAGATCAGACGATGCTCTGACCATCGATTTCAGCGGGTCAAGGTTAACCACAGTGACTACGAGTTTCTTAATTTGATAACTGTTCATGCCGCAGAAAATATACCCAACAGAATGCTTCACTACAAACCAAAGAACGCACCAGGTTTCTCGATCAGAATCACTTGTTGCAGTAGACTGTGTACGTCCAGTCCAGAGCTTTACCAAGACTGAGGTCCTGAGTTTCAAATAAACTTCAGAAATCAACAGGTTTTAGTTTCGTGGAGAAGGCAAATGAATAACGAATTGCTGGAAAAACCTTCCATCGTCCACACTGTAAAAATCAGTCGATTACTATGGGCTGGGCACATCTCAAGGATATCAGACGACATCTCAGTGAAAATGGTTCTCGAGAACAAACCAACTGGTATAAGAAAAATGAGAAGATAATCAAGTGGCTGGCGATGTTCAGCCATAGACCATTTGATTTCTAAACCATTTCATGGACGATGAAAAGGAATTTCTAAACCCAATTTTGTACGAGTCAGCAATTGTGCTGGAATGTCCTGGGTCTCATACATAGATGGCGCGTAATTTTTTATTCACTTCATTTTCAGTTAGAATTAATTATGTTTAATTAGGTTTAAACGTAACAAACCGGAATTTTTGCGTCGATATGTGCCAATGGATAAAACATGGGTCCATCCATCACTCCATCACTCCGGAATCAAATCGATCGTCATCTCAGTGGATAGCAACTGGTTAACCTCGTCCAAAGCGCTCAAAAGCACCACAATTAACTGGACAGGTTAATATCTCGGTATTTTAGAATGGTACGACTACCTTGAGAAGGAAATACCATTAACAGTGAATATTATACAGCGTTATTGGAGCGTTTGAAGGACGAAATCGCGGGAAAACGGCACCAGATGAAATATATAAATGTGCTGTTACGTCAAGACATCGCCTATATTTACATGTCAATCAAAACAATGGTAAAAGTAGATGAAATGAACTCCAAATTGCTTCCGCACCAACCGTATTCTCCAAATTCGCAAACATCAAAAATATGCTCACAGTTATGAAATTGCGCTTGAATGAAGAGGCTATCGCTGAAACTGAGGACTATTTTGAGGCAAAAGATGAAGATAAAATACAATGATTGTAGTACTCTTGATTGAGAATATATTGATGAATAAAGCCAATTTTTCCAATCGAGCACCTGTCAAATGGATGAGATGTCGCCTCTTTCCCAACACAGGCTCTTTAATTATTTTGTTCTGGAAAATTGACTTTTTTCTTGAAATTGTGGTAGCCCTGAAAAGGGCCGATGGTCGTATACGATGGGAAGTCACGGTGAACGCAACGGGCATGAAAATCAAACGGAGATTTCCTGCAAAAACACGCTAAAACACATCAAGAGCGTACTGCGGTCAGGCGTTGAATGATGACGATGTGAGTATATATTTAGTAGTAAAATTGTGTTTTATTTTCATTCTTTTTCCTTACATTTTAAGTGTTTTAGCCCAATGGGCTCTTCAACTTTGCTTTAAATTTGTTTTTTTGTTTTTGTGTGTTTCATGCTTAAAATTAGTTTTTAGATCAGCCCTTGGGGCATTATTAGTTTGCAAAATGGTGAGTAGACACCTGGAATGGAGCGTACGTCCGCGCAACATAGCTATGGTCCTCACAAGTTCCTACCTCATGCTTCCACGGGTCAAGAGATGACAAAGACCGCCAGCTAAGGGTTGCGTACGTATCATATCATGACCTTCACATTTTCATGCAACAAACCTGATTTAGGCGGTATCTGGCTTAAACACGAAACATACATTCAATTTATAACATCTAGCATTCCGTATATGTCCAGTATATAACGCAGAAAATTACAACTGTGGTAGGCTTTTGAAAATTACGGAATCTGTGGTAGGCTTT
>JAHHFK020000015.1:0-41321 GCA_024533555.2 Aedes koreicus | reverse complement strand
TGAACGATGCCCCCGGGAAGGCACTTGTCACTTTTTTTAATGAAAATGGTTGAATCCTCGCACAAGAATGTGATATATATTTTCTTTTTGAATTAGCTGCACTACAAGTAATTCCCAACATTAAAGTTATATTTATAAACTTTGGCGGTCTTGCATCGATCTAATCAATTAACGAATACACTTATGAACATAGCCGATCTCGATATTTTCTTCAGTTTTTGTTTGCATTTAACACTGAAATTCAATTTCTAAACTTCTAAACTTCACTCAACTTCACTGCCAAAGTCCAAACTGGCAAAGTCTATATCAACGTCGCGGAACTTAACGAGCAGCGTAACGATTGCTAACTTTTTGAACTTGGAAAAAACCAGAATCCCTGTTATTTTCACAACTTGGGCCAAATATGGGCCCTCTCTGGCTATGTTCTTTAAAAATACCCTCTCGCCAAAACGCGGGTTCTGGTCACTCATTCTCACCGCGACCTATGGACTCTTCGGTCGATGTCCGAATTTCTGCTGAATCGAACTCAAAGTCAACCGAGACCATGAGGAATGTTTTTATATTTTGTTTGTTACCGGCGGTTAACTTTTCCTTTTTTTTTTTTGCTACTTATGCACCTACCGGTGGGTTCGTTTTTCTGTGGTCTGAAATTTATCGCGCGCGCATGATTCCCTAAGCAAAACGCGAACCTGTAAGGGTCACAAGCACTGAGGGCTGCATTTATGCGGAAAAACAGGCTGCAGTAGTTATTTAAAATACCTAAAAAACAACTAAAAACCTACTGATTGAATGATTATTCTTTTGTTTTACAAGATTAACTTGTTCAAAGTTTCATTGGGAAAATGCACAATGCACTATCCATCCTTGTATTTTATCGTAACACGATTTTCGTTTTCCAGCGACGAAACATGTGTGAAACGGTAAAATAATCGTTAGCAATAATTTATGTAGTCATTGTGTACAAATAAAACAAATTAGGAAATAAATGCATTATGTTGACTTCCATTATAGTAGGCAGGTTTGGTCCAGAGACCATGAAAACCTTAAAAAACTAAAAGAATCCATGTTGTCATAGTCAAAGCCGCAGCAAAGGAGGTGTCCCTATATTCCCTCTCAAAAGTATGCCTAATTATTTTCATTTGCGTTCCCAACCGATAAAATCAGAACCACTGGGGCCAAAAGTAATTTTTTTTAAAAACATTTTTGAAAAAAGTCATCTTTTTGGACAACCCCAACGCAGAAACGGCAACCCCAACAACGAAACAAAAAATACGGGTCAAACATCCCTCGACAAAGAACAAAACCACCAATCACCATGAAACTCTGAGTGACCGTATATCTTTTTTCCGTGAAATTTCTGTATATAGAAAACACAGCCGTAGTCTATGTCAAAAAATTAATATTCAAGCAAAATTAATACAACGTTTGCATTGCGAAATACCACCTCTCCAAATAAACTCTCGTTAACCTTCGTGTTGCCCGTATTTATTCAATATTAGGTTCCTATAATCTCCGCATCGGTCTCAATGATTCAATTTTCGGAACAGGATCACCCAACAGAAAATGAAACAATCGCAATCACTCTCCACCACCATGGGACTCCTTCCTCCTCCCTTAAATATCATTTTCCATAAACCGATTCGTACCGCATCGATTCGAGATTCCCCGTAAGAATCTCGAACTGGAAGTAAATTGCTTGATTTGAGTCAAAACAAAGGTACGTGACTAGAATGTCTAATCTGTGCTAGATTATAGCCTCCTTCTGTGTCAAAGAATTAAGCGTACATATTTATTCGCATGCACACATCAAAAAATTCAGCCTACTATGTACGTATCAGATTTCTAATGATTGTCTTTGTCTATTTTCAGGTGAGTTTGATGGGATCGACTTGATTGAGCTGAAACACAAAACGGGGAAGCATTGGATTAGGCTTCCAAATAGTCCAGTTTCTGGTGCACGGCTGGTACGTGCGCTGGTCCCTCTTAGCCATAACAGGTTCCACTTGATATTATCGAACGATACGCGAGAAATCCCAAGAAGCACGAGTTCACACCAGCATTAAAATGCATTTTATCGGTGACATGAAGTGGTGCATGTAAATTTGCGCCATTCGTCAGTAGTGATTATCGCTGGTAATTAACTTTGCCATTCGAGCGGTGATTTGTCTTTTTTGTTGCAGTGCGTTAATCGTTTAATGATACCAGTTTGACAATCGACGAGTTGTTGTTTGGATGCTATCGTTTGGTGGCATTGGTCGTTGATAATATGAAATCATATCACTGGAATCGTTTAATCAGATTTGAAGCTGTTGTATTTTGCTCGAACGAATCTATTCATGGGCAGAATTGATTGGTCAGCAACAGTTTGTTTCTAATCCACTAACGACAAAGTTCTTCCATCGCCGACATTGCAGAAGTTCTTCAACAAGCAGAGAGCAAGTTAACTCGTACAAGTTTTATCACTTGTAACATGTTCTCACATCCTTTCCTCTCCTTTCATCCAACTGAAGAATCTGACTACCTACACAAATCTTGATTAACTTTAATCCTCTGTCTTCTGGTTTGTCTGGAGGGAGACCAACGTGAGAGGATTCGGTAAAAAAGTTTAAATTCCTTTTTGCTGACGGTACGCTTAGTGCCAGTTAAATTCAATCCAAAAGAAAAGAATGTGAAATTACACTGCAGTGTCGCTAAGCCCATGAAGACTAATAAAAAATTGTTAAAACTCATGGGAAAGGTTTTTTTCTGCTAAAATACGACTGCGTGGATTTGTTCACCAGAATTTAGAAACAGAAGCTTAAATTGCGGGACCGGATTGAAGCTTTTTATAATATAAAACAGCCAAAGAGGCTGAAAGTCATGTCCATACAGATTTCTCTGCAGAGCCCTACTGACAACTGTTTCCATTAATTAGAAAAATGTGTTATATGCAGCCTTTGCACGGAGTAACAAGTAATCTCAACTCGTTTAATCAGGTTTTGCACAGGGTTTAACCCATTTGAATTGCTTCTAACAATTTCAATGAATCAAACAATTCAAATATTGAAACTTTCGTCACCAGTTTCGTCTTCAGACTGGTAACAACGACATTCACTTTATTGAGTCTTCCTCATTGTATTAAGTGAGACCTATCAAAGCAGTGATCAGGTGATAGATGTGTACTACCACTCATTGTAGCACGGAAAATAAGTCCGAAAACAAGGGAGTCTCCGCTCTGTTTGACTTGATCATGTTTTAATCACTACTGATTGTCCTCATCGTGTCATTGTATGAAGCGCCAAAAAATATTAGGTGCGCAACTAAGTTCTCGCTGTTTTTTGGTGAAAAAGGAACTTTATTTTGAAAACAAAGGTTACAAACGAATTATTCAAAGTATTGCCCATCACTAGCTACGACTTTTTCCCATCTTTCTGGTAGAACGTGAATACCATTTCGATAGAACTGTTCGTCTTTTGATGCTATCCAAGAATCAAGCCATTTTGAGATGTCATCATATGAGTGGAATTGCTGACCAGTGAGACCATGTGCCATCGAACGGAACAAGTAATAATCGGACGGTGCAATATCAGGAGAATATGGCGGGTGGGGTAGGACTTCCCATTTGAGCGTTTCCAAGTAGGTTTTCACGGGTTTCGCAACGTGAGGTCGAGCGTTGTCATGCTGAAGAATCACTTTTTCGTGTCTGTGCTCGTATTGTGGCCGTTTTTCGTGCAGTGCTCGGCTCAATCGCATCAATTGAGTTCGATACCGTTCCCCGGTAATGGTTTCGTTTGGTTTCAACAGCTCATAATAAATAACACCAACTTGGTCCCACCAAATACACAGCATAACCTTCGCAGCGTGAATATTCGGCCTAGGCGACGATGTTGAAGCATGCCCGGGCAGTCCCCATGAATGTTTCCGTTTTGGGTTACTGTAATGAATCCATTTTTCGTCACCCGTCACAATGCGATGTAGAAAACTCTTCCTTTTTTGCCGCTGGAGCAGTTGTTCACAGACGAAAAAACGACGCTCAACATCTCTTGGCTTCAAATCGTAAGGAACCCAAGTTCCTTGCTTTTGAATCATTCCCAACGCATGCAATCGCTTAGAAACGGCTTGGCGGGAAACTCCTAATCCTGAACCAAGCTCTTCTTGCGTTTGACACGGATCCTCATCGAGCAATGCCTCCAATTCAGAGTCTTCGAAGTTTTTTGGCCTTCCTTCACGCGGACGATCATCAACACTGAAATCACCGTTTTTGAAGCGACGAAACCAATCACGACACGTTGTTTCACTCAGAGCAGCATCACCGTAAACTTTTTGGAGCTCTCGATGTGCTTCAGCCGCCGTTTTCTTCGAATGAAAGAAGAAAATCAACACTTCCCGCAAATGACGATTATTTGGCACGAAATCAGACATCTTCAAACAACCAAAATATATAACACTAAACCAAAATCACTGATTTGGCAAAGCGGTTTGTTTACCATATGTCTGAGCTTGGTTTATGACGCTTGAGATGTACAACATTCGACCAGCACTTACTACTGGCGCCATCTATTGCTAAACAGCGGCACTCCGCTTCATGTCACTCAATTTTTGATTACAATTGTATACTATCTCTTTTTCTCTCACGGAAATGTTACTCAATTTTCGTAGAAAAGTGGATCTTCTCATAAATTGAGTAGATCCACTTTTTAACGAAAATTCGAGTAACATTTCCGTGAGAGAAAAAGAGATAGTATACTATTGTAATAAAAAATTGAGTAAAATGAAGCGGAGTGTAGTTTTCAATTGGGTTTTTTTTTTTCTTTTACTCTCACGGAAATGTTAGACAAAGCGACTGTGACGACAAACGGGATGCTTCGTTTAAAAACAAACAAAAATAATAGAAAAGTAGGCTTCACGTCACAATACCGGTGCGCTATATCCATGGTTAACAAAGAAGAGAAGAAACATGGGCTCTCTCAAAAGCGAAGCATTATTTATCGTTAAGTACTATTGGACAGCTCCGAAACATTTTTATTATTCCATATGATAGAACCAGATGATGGAAAATATAATCATAAGCATAGATATAATAAGCAAATGACTGGAAGAAACATGAAATAAATAGTTACACAAATACACAATAAATACACAAATTAAAATACACAAAGGCAAAATTTGAGCGAACTTCTTCAACAGTATCCAAACTCTCACATTTCGAATGTCGCCGTAGCGGCGACAGCGGAGTGCAAAGGGTTAAATCATCAAAATAACAGTAATAAATTGGTAATCAATCATGATTTATACATCGAATCATTAGCCCGATAGATAAAGCTTATGTTCGTATCATTAAAAGTAAAATAAATTGGAAAATGTAGGAGTCTTAGACCTGTTTCCTAGTAACTGATTAAAACAGTTACCCCTGATTAAGCTGTTACCAACCCTAGAAAAAGTTTTAATAAAAAAATATAAGATTTTTTTTTCTGAAAACCAGCAGATTATTTTATGAGACATGTTTCCAAAATTATATTTTAGTTTCAAAATTACCATTTTAGTTACATTTCAAAGATTGCAATTTGAGTGATCGAAGAGCCCGGTTTGATGAATTCTGATATAAATGGAATATCTAATCATAATACCAATGCGCAGAAATATTTAAGTATAATCTAATAAGCGCATGACAGTCTTTAATGAAAATAGCATAAGGTCAAAAGTTCAATTTCAATGTAAATGTTATGCTGAAATGCAGAAAACTAAATTTAGCCTTTAAGGCTTGTCATGTGATTCGCTGAAGCAGCCGAGGCTGAAAAGCTCAATAATACAAATATCTGCTTGTCATGCTGTTCCATGCTCTTAAGATAAATAATTTTGGAATGCAAAGCGTGCTGAAATTATTAACCAAATGAGAATGGAAAACATACAATGTAATTTACAGGTACACGATGCTCTTAAGATAAACTGACATCATTGCCCAGGCTACGCCAACCAGCGTGACCATGTGTCAGCTGTCAGTCTTTTGTGATCATATGCAGGAGTGGTAAATGTACTGTATTTTGATATTATTTCCAAAAAAATAAATTCACATTTTTCATTACGACCAAATTGGAGACACGCAAAAGTGAACCGTCGAAAGAAAAAAAGATTTGTGACCCGATATAATTTTTTTGTTCTGTTTTATACAGGAAACGAAACTCTTCTGCCACCAATAGACGGTTTTAAAAAAGCTTGCGACAAAGATTTCTGTCGCCCAGAAGGTCGTTGATTGCTGGCTTATTACTGCATACCTATAATATTTTTTAGATGGAATCAAATAATTAGAATGGATACTAACAACCAAAAATAACTAAATAAGTGCATGTTTAATCAAGCTATCAAATACAGTCACACTTAGTTTAAAACTGCCTCTTTCTGTTTCCCATCCTCCGCGTCCGCTTGGACTGTACCTATAAACTGTTGGTGGTGTGCGGGGCTCAACATTTTGCAGCAGGCGACTGTTTTCCGAAAAATATTCATGAATCCATGAAGCTCAATGCAGAGCCTTATATTGCTAGATAGTCCCCCCCCCCCCCCCCCCCCCCCCTCCCCCTTCCTCCCCCCCCTCCCTCTCCCTTTCCTTCTCCCTTTTTCTTTCTTCCCTTTCTCCCTCCCCCTCCTCCTTTCTTTCCTTTTCTCTTCCCCTCTCGTTCTCCTCCCCCTTCTTTTCCTTGTTTCCTTTCCCCTTTTTTTCCGGTGGTGTCTCCCCTTTCTTCCGGTTTCTCCTCCCCTTCCCCTGGGCTCTCCTCGGGTCTCCCCCTCCCTCTCCGTCCCCCCCCCTTTTTCTCTCTTCTTTTTTTTTTTTCCTCTTTTTTTTTCTTTTTGTCCTTTTTTTCCCTCTTTCTTCTCCTTTTCTGTTCCTTCTTCTCTCTTCTTTTTGTTTTCGTGTCTTTTCTTTCTTCCTTTGTTTCCTCTCTCCTCTCTCTCCGTTTCTTTTCCCCCTCTCCCCTTTCTTTTTCCCTTTCCTCTTTCTGTCCCGTCTCGTTCCTCCTTTCCTCGTTTTCTTCTGTCTCTGTCCTTCCCTCGTTCTCTTGTCCTTTCCTCCTTTTCTTTTCTGGTTTTGTTTCTCTTGTTGTCTTGTCTTCCTTCCCTTTTGGTTTCTTGTTCCTCTCTTTTTTCTGGGCTGCTTGTTGCCCATTTTGGGCAGAAATGGGCTTCTATCTTCGTTGACCAATGGGCTAATGATTATATTAAAATAATACTGAAATCTCCAAGTTTATCGTAAAAGAGTAAAAATAAGCCTGTACACTGTACATGTAACTTTTGGAAATATGAAGGTACTGATACGGCTCCCCGTTTGTCTGTGTCAATTATGATTTACCAAACAGGTTATTTTTCAACATACATACCATACCAATCACACCAAGGCCGGTGTGGCCTCTGCTGTACACAGAAGTTGTCTTCATTGTATTCGGTCCATGGCTGTACCTCGCCAGCCTCGCTGTCTGCGGAGGGTCCGCAGGTCGCCTTCTACTTGATCGATCCACCTTGCTCGTTGCGCGCCTCTTCTTCTTGTACCCGTCGGTTCGTTTTCGAAAATCATTTTAGCTGGGCTGTCGTCCGATATTCTTACGACATGCCTAGCCCATCGTAGTCGACCGATCTTAGCGATGTGTACGATGGGAGGTTCTGCCAGCAACTGATGCAATTCGATGTTCATTCGCCTCTTCCACATTCCGTCTTCCATCTGCACTACACCGTAGATCGTACGCAGCACCTTCCGTTCAAGAACGCCAAGGGCTCGTTGGTCCTCCACTAGCAATGTCTATGTTTCGTGGTCGTAGAGAACTACCGGTCTAATTAATGTCTTGTAGATGGTCAACTGTGTAGTTCGGCGAACTTTGTTCGATCTCAGCGTCCTTCTGAGTCCAATGTGCTTTTGTATTTCTCTGTTGGTGTCGTTATCGGCGGTCACCAATGAGCCCAGATACACGAATTCGTCTACAGCCTCGGTTTCATCACTGTCGATCTGAACTCGTGGTAGGAGGCTAACATTGTCTTCTCGTGAGCCTCTTCCCTTCGTGTATTTTTTTTGCCAACGCATTAATCACAAGCCCTATTCTACCAGCTTCAGCCGTAAGTCTGATGTACGTGTCCGCCATCATCTCCAAGTTACGTGGTACGATATCAACGTCGTCGGCGAAGCCAAATAGTTGGACAGACTTCCTGATTGTTACACTCGTTTCTATCCCAGCTATTCGATTCACACCCCCTCCAATGCAGTGTTAAACAACAAACACGACAATCCATCACTTTGCCGTAACCTTCTCCGAAATTCGAGGGGACTCAATAGTGTCCCTGATACTCGGACGACACACATCACTCGATCCATCGTTGCTTTGACCAACCGCGTCTGATTTTATCTACATAAAGGCTGTAAATTCACATCACTTTATTACTTTCATCTATTAGCTATAATGTCACCTTGTTGGTCATCTCTTGATGTAGTGTGGCTACCAGCTAAGAACGAATTGTTCGCAAAATAAATAATTAATAATTACATAATGCCTATCTCTATATTCCTTAGAAATCTGTAGCTAATTTGTTGAAGTTAAGAAGTATGTTAAGTAGCTATTTCTAATACATTTTCTAACATTTTATAATAATTTATAACAGGTTGTTCATCACTCGGTCACCATGTGTTAACACCCTCAGAAACACACTCAGACACACTTTAAACACTTTGCCACCACAAGACAATATTTTTTCATTACTGACACCACTCACACGCATGTTTACAACATTTTCAGCTGGCTGCCAATAAGCATAAATTTTCAATTGTAGTTTTGACAGACATGTTGAAATATAATAACACCCGAGGAAATGGGAAGGATAATGATGATATGACATCTGATTAATGAGAGGCCAGTGCGTTACCGACTCCCTCATAGTGTTGGGTGCTTTGAAAGGAAATGATCTTGGATCCACTATAAAAGCGAGTGACAGGTTCAAATTTGAGAAGCTTCCTATACCAACCACAATACAAGAATATAGTTTATGAAAAAACATCAACAGTGAAAAATTTACCCCTACTATGTATGTATGTAAGGTAGCCACCATCCCTTCTAAGACCTTGTCATGTATGCAGCTCCACTTAATAGCAAGATCAAATTGAGTTACCGGTTTGCATTACAAATCGAATAACCCAATTCGCAATACTCCATTAAGCTTTCTATACGGGATGGCTTGTTAAGAAGGGCGCGTCACTCTCACTGAAATTGTTGGAGTAGAATTCACAGCACCACAATCGAATCGGTAGGATAAAGAAATTGATACCGTTTGTTCCCTTCTAGACGCCGGTTGTCATACCACTCCATTGTCCAATTCCAGCTTGAGTGATACCCTGATGCTCCCTCCCTTCCCAATACTATATTTAATGTCATATAGTAATGTATAAAATATCGTGAATTAATATTATAACTATACTAAATACAGCGAATGAATATTATAATGACAAATAATAAAGTGAATGAATATAAGAATGAAAATAACAATTCCATTTGTGGACCTGAAAGTTAAGACAATGTAGCTGCGAGAAAAAAAATTGATTTAAAAAAATTATCTCATCAAACTAGGGATATCCATGGATAATCTGAAATTATATAGCAATAGAATAGTAAACCTAAAATTTCAATGTACTGTTCTGTTTCCTTGCAATAATTTATGTAGTGAGTTTAATCGGAAATAGCGATTTTAATTAAATGAATTTAAATGCAATTATGTCACATCATTTAATATCACAACATAAAATAATAAACTGACGTAAAAATATAAAATAATAATACCAGCAAGCCAGTAAACTATAGTAGAATACATATATCCGTAACTAATCTGACCATCCACTCATCGAAAGACTGTTGCAGTTTCTATTGAAATAAGATCTACTAAGATTAGTATTTGTTTTCACAATAATAGTCCAGAGAACATAATAAGCGTAGGTACAAGATATATATGACATCTACTGGTATGTTACTGAAAATAAAAATTAGATGTGTATTAATATCATAATAATATTGGAAAAACTGAAGACGGCTAATAATAAGGCGAAATAAATTTCAGATGAGTATGAATCTAAAAACTGAATCTTAATAAAACTAAAATAAAAAATTAGGAAATTGAATTTTTATATAGCTCTAGTACACCCATAAATGAATCTTCATGTCTGTGAAATAGGAAATGAATGATTGTAAATTGTTAGGTTTTGAATTAATATATATTTCTGATGAAGAAGAAAAGTGCATTTTTAAGTAGAATTTTTTCTAATATGATGCTTTCCTAAAAAAAAACCATTAAAAACCTTCCTATCTTTTCGAATAACGTAGGTTAGATGAGCTATAACTGACAAGGATGCATAAATGCGAAGCTGAAAATGACTTATAAAAAAGCATACAAAATGTAGTGAATGGATGTTAGAATATAAAACGATAATAATTTCATTTGTATTAACGTGTCTGCAGATTGTAGTCCTGCTGCAATTGTATACGGACCCGCACATCCACCATGAACCTGAAAGCTTAGATAATAGGTCGTATGAATAAAAAAAAGTATTTACTCAACTCTGCTCGACTATGAGTAAAGTCAACTTCCCTAGTATTTACTTGAATCCGTATGAAAAAGTATACTTTACTAGCTTCGCACAAGAGTGTGTTCGAATTTTGAACACGACGTTTACTTTGTCAAACAATTGTCAGTTGCTAGTTTTGTTTTGGTTTCGCTCCGCTCCCAATTAATTTTGCTAGCTGTTTTTCCTACTTTCCTACGAAAAATGTACCAAGATTGCGACTACGATTGTTTTTTTTTTTATGACCAGCAAATGGAAATACTTGAGGAGTATATTCTGGTGAATAATGGTAAGTTGTATTTTGCATGTTTTGTTATAAGTAAAAATCGCTCATTTTAATGTTCTTAAACTTTATAGCCGAAGTGTGCAATGTCGCGAAGCCAAGCGGCAGTGGCAGAAACAGTTGGAATTATAGCCGACGTCGAAAAACGGGAATGTAGCGGTAGCGGAAGGAACGGCAGAGTAGCCGATGGTCATGAACAACCGAAAAGCAGCAGCAGCAGCGGTGTGAGTGCCAAACGGACGAGGACGAAAATAGGCAAGCAAGAGGAAATGGATGTCAGCTTTGTTGATGTGCTGGAGCAGGTAGGGAAAGTACTGCTGTTAAAATCATAAACCCCACCTGTTTGTGAAAAAAGAAGAAAGCGTTGATGGCCATGCTACATCAGTTGCTAATTCAGTATGGCCTCGAATATTCAAGCGACCAAATCCTGAAGAAAATAAACAACATGAAGTCAACGGTGAAGGACAAAACCGACACGAAAAAAACCGTTAATGTGAAGATTGTTCTCACGAAACCACAACATAAATTCTACCAGCTTCTTGGGGGCTTGGAAAATCCCAGCGTTAACAAAGTTTCGTGTAAGTTAAAGAGATGTTTTTCAAAATAATCATATAAAATTAAATTTTTTAACAGATGGCCTCGCAGTGGGAAGTAATAAACACCTGCACGAAAAGGATCCGCCAAAAGAAAAGGACGATTCTTGCGATGACTTCAACAACGATGCAAATTTTCAAGCCGAATCGCCGTCATGTCAACCCGAACAGCAAACACCAAAAAGGGTCGCAAGAGGCAAATCTGTAAGTAAATTTTATTAAAATTTCGGGTCTTACAGTACGGTGAGTGATACAGTTTAACCACACAGCCGAGAAATAGTGGTGAGAGGTCGGCATTGCCAATGGCATGTATGGGAAAAAATTGACCATCGAATTTCAAAAACGGGTAGTGCTCAAAAGTTTCGTCTCCTCAAAAAAAGTCCCCATGCAAAATTTGAGCTCAATCGGACTTCGTTAAGTGTTGGACCAAAGCGGTCAAAGTTTGACATTTTTGAAACACGAAAAATTTCCCAAGGGGGGGGGGTACGTGAAAATTCCGAAATCGATTTTTTGTTTTTGATGCCAAATGTCTTAGAAATGCATGAAACGTCGAGATCTGGTGTTATCTCGAAAAAAAATTTTTTGAAAAAAATTGACTTTTTGGGACTTAGAAATTTTTTGAGGTGGAGGAGTGAAATGAATTTGATATGGAGGATTTGAATTCAATTGCTGAGATATCCATGGCAATAGTACTGAAACATGTCTTATATCATCGTTGGCAACTGCTAGCATATTATATGTGATATTTCATTAGGGTGGTTCACTTGTTTTGCATTAGGGTGGTCCATTTTATAGAAAAATAAAAAAATAAGATAATAGTATCAAAACATCTCTTATATAATCGTAAGCCATTATCAATATTAAATATATGATATTTCATTAGGGTGGCTCAGTTATTTTCCATTAGGGTCGTTAAGAACAATAAAAAATATTTCCAGCAAATTTAAACGCTATTCGCATTACATGGGCCCGGCGCGGGGCGAGGCCCGCCCGGGTAATATTTTGAAATGATTGCTTGGGTTTTGTATGTGAGCATTCTCACTATGCTGGCACGGCACGCCCAGCACGGCACATCAGCGTAGTGAGAACAGTCACATACAAAATCCAAGCAATCATTTCAAAATATTACCCCGGCGGGTCTCGCCCCGCGTCGGGCCCGTTGTAATGCGAATAGCGCTTTAACCAGTCAATATTTTTCGTATAGGTTAAAACCATTAAGCTTTCTCACGTCTATCATCTTTCTCTTCCAAGCAGGTAGAAAGAATAGATTGTTTACATACGAAAAAAAAAAACAAAAAACGTATGAAAACAATCCTATTCTTTCTACGTGCTTGAAAGAGAAAGATGATAGACGTCAGAAAGCTTAATGATTTCTCACAAAACTTTTCAATATTACCTATCTTACAATGAGAAATTCGCTTCTTTCGTTCTTTTTCATTAATTAGTGCATCAATATAATAATTTCAACCGATTTCTATCCACAGACTGTAAGATTAGCGTACGGACTACCAAAGAGAATTATTTACTAGAGACGCTCTCTTTGTGGTCCTTTTGGAAACTTTTGCGAGACTTACATTCGGAATGCGACGCTTCTTTAAGGTGAAACAGATCAGTGCCCTCGTCTAATACTAATCTTAGAGATTAAGCATTGTGCATCAGTGAGTTTCTTATTTCTGTTTTGCACCGTCGTTGCAAGCTAAGATTAAAAATTTCAGAGTTATCTATCCTACATTTACCGAATATTGTAGAGTGGGAAGTCTTCGACTGCAACCTAATTAACAATTTTGACCGAGTAAACGTTTATTCAGCTGTTTATATGAGAAAGAAGAGTTTAGTCAGCTAAAATTGTTTGTTGGACCCCTAAGATGGGGAACTATCTCATTAATACGGTATTTGCAGATATAACTAACCTTTTCAATGGTTGTGACAAAAGACACGTAACGAAAGGGAGGGAACGGTATTGTGATATTTCCAAAATTCATGTTGCTAGGTTTTTGGTACATTGCATCGCATATATTTTCTTAAATTACATCTGATTTTTTTGAACTTTTATACATTGTTCGATGTTCTTCAACTAAGTGCAAAATAAACTGTTTCTGATCTTCATCCGTTGACAATTTCGAATTATATGTTTTGATTAATGCAATACCTCGTTCTGCATTGTCATTTACTACTTCCAAGCTTTTAATTCGTTTAATGGCATTTTCATATTCTTGTTTGCTATTCCACTGCGTAATATCAGTTTCCAACAATGATTCCAGAATCTCTAGAGCACATAACAAGTTTTTAGTTTGGAGATTGTGCAGTTTCAAATTGTAGTGCCTTGAATGCCTTGCCAACTAACAGCTCGTGTATGTGATGTCTACAGGGAAGTCCAATCAGCTGTCTTTTAAACATTTTGTCAAGATGTTGACACGCTCCTTTCTTTCGACCAGTGTTTGACGCAGTGGTATCAAATGATGTAAACATAACCCTAAAACACGGAATAACGGTATAATTTAAAAATTATCAATAATAATATTGAAACTAATAGAAATTACCTGTCTTCAAGATCCCAATCGACAACTGCATTGTACACCGCTTCTGCTTGTTCTATTCCTGTTGAATTTTGGATGGGAGGAACAGCTAACAGCTTACGGATGCCTTCACCAGATACAACTATAGCCAATCGTTCAGTTTTGGGGGTGGCTTTAGACGACAATATACTAGGAAGCAGTTTTGAATCCCAATGAACTGTTAAGTTAACCTGTGGCTTAAATGTTGCTCTCAGCTCGTTCTGCTTTTGCACACGAATTTCTTTTCTTGAATTCCTAATGGACTCTTTGTTTAACACTAATGTTGAAACGTCGTGCCCCAATGATTTCGCTATAGATGATATTAGAAATACCGCATTTCGATCACTCACTTTGCAGCGGTCCAAAGCAGCAGCCACATCGACAGTAATGACATTTTTTAATGGTGATTTAGAAGTTGAAGACGATTTGGAAGGACCTAGAAGAAAATTTAAGAATCAATCGTTTGTTAACCACGAAAAACATTTTAAAACATATTTGAAATTAATTCAATTTACACTTACCCGGTATCTGAAAATCTTCGCCGATAGTACTGATAGAAGGAACGGACTCACTCTGGGTTTGAGATGAGGACTCGAAATCACTAGCAGTTAAATTTTTTCTTTCCTGTAGACTTGCTTCTTCCTGCTCACTTGTTCGTGGATTAGTCTCTGTTGTCGCCTCTGCTGTTTCTTCCTCCTCAAAATCACTACACGAGATAGTTGCCGTTGGAAAAGACTCACTTGTTGTTGGAAGAGTTAGTTCTCGTTGTTCTTGCAAATACCGATATGCTTTTCTTTCTACTTTATTCTTCGGTTTATACCTCTTCCCGATATCGAAAAGGTTCTGCAATGAATCAGAGAAATCCTTTCTCTTCTCAATTTCTCTCGCCGACATTCTTAGCTTGCGCTTCTGCAAGATTTTCCAAGTTTCGTAGTACCGCAAGATTTTATGTTGCACTGTCCTGTCGTCGAGCAAATGGTTCAAATGCTTTTTATTCCATGATACTTTCAAAGCTTGTATTGTTAATTGTGCACTTGGTTTAGTCTTTTGCTTCTCTGCTCGCAAATGAAACATGAATTTCCGGAAAACTTCGTTGTATGTAGGCAAATTCGAAGATTCGGGGAACAAAGGTAGGTATTTTCCAACTAGCCGAATATCCTCCATTTTGAAAAACAAAAAACTGTTGACTAGACCGCGGTTCCTCGTTCAAATATAAAAATACTGAATGAGTAAAACTAAAAATAACAATTCCTTATATACCAAATGTGTGGCCATTTCATTACCTACTCAGTCTTTCAAAACTGCTCGCTTGGGACGTATTCGTTGCCTACGGGTAGCTTATATTTTGTTTGGGTAGATAACACTTCAGAACAAAAAGCATTCGAAGCAGACGTTGTCACTACCGAAGCGCGTATACCACAGCAAGCGGCAGGTAACGTACTTTTGTTTTGATCCCCTATAACGTACCTACTTGTGTTTCTCGGAAATGAAGCAGTCCAAGGCCAAGAACCTCTTTAGAAAAGATAAACAAAAAACTTTTGTTGCACTTCGTAGTCGCCTATCAAGCTATTGTAATAATTTGGGTACATCAAAAATCGTTTTTTTTCCTTATTTTTGTCCATATTTTGGTAACGGCACATTTTTGTTAACTATTAAAAAAAACATAATAAAAATATCTTAACGAAGTGTAGTATGCCAAAAAAGAATCATGGTTTCAAACTATACAAAAAATATTGACTGGTAAATTTGCTGGAAATATTTTGTTGCTTTTAATTTCCAACTCAAAGGACCACCCTAATGGAAAATAAATGAACCATCCTAATGAAATATCATATATTTAATATTGATAATGGCTTACGATTATATAAGAGATGTTTTGATACTATTATCTTATTTTTTTTATTTTTCTATAAAATGGACCACCCTAATGCAAAACAAGTGAACCACCCTAATGAAATATCACATAATATGCTAGCAGTTGCCAACGATGATATAAGACATGTTTCAGTACTATTGCCATGGATATCTCAGCAATTGAATTCAAATCCTCCATATCAAATTCATTTCACTCCTCCACCTCAAAAAATTTCTAAGTCCCAAAAAGTCAATTTTTTTCAAAAAAATTTTTTTTCGAGATAACACCAGATCTCGACGTTTCATGCATTTCTAAGACATTTGGCATCAAAAACAAAAAATCGATTTCGGAATTTTCACGTACCCCCCCCCCCCCCTTGGGAAATTTTTCGTGTTTCAAAAAAGTCAAACTTTGACCGCTTTGGTCCAACACTTAACGAAGTCCGATTGAGCTCAAATTTTGCATGGGGACTTTTTTTGAGGAGACGAAACTTTTGAGCACTACCCGTTTTTGAAATTCGAAAAGTCGATTTTTTTTTGGCACCCTATATGTACTTTCAGTCCTCATGGGATGGTGTTAGGAGAACTGCAACTGTTATGAGAACCACCCATGGTCCACACGGTGAAATTCTGGCGGTTGCGGTGTGTCGGGCATGTAGCCAGAATGTCGGACGACTACCCGGTTAAGATGGTGCTCGATAATGATCCGGCCGGTACAAGAAGAAAACGCACGCAGTGCCACGGTGGATCGACCAAGTGGAAGACGACCTGCGGACCCTTTGCAGACTTCGAGGCTGGCGGCGCACGGCCATGAATCGAGTAGAATGGAGACGACTTCTGTATACAGCAGTGCCGCAGCGGCTTTAGTTTGGTTATCCATTATGAGTTTATTTCGGAAATGCGTTTGAATTTTTATTTTCATAAGGACAATGCATTTTATTAATAGCGAGTGGGGCCTCCGTCTGCCGCCAGAACAGCCTGGGTTCGACGGGGGATGGATTCATAAAGTTGTTGAACCGTTTCCAGAGGAATTGTTTGCCACTCGTCGATGGGCTTCAAATGGTGAGTTGGCAACTTCGAAGGAAGGTGCGACCGACCTCTCGTCCTCACAAGTTCCTACCTCACGCCTCCACGAGTCATATGATCACAAAAGACTGCCAGCTGAAACATGGAGACGCTGGTTGGCGTAGCCTGGGCAATGTTGTCAATCTGACAATAGCGAAGTGAGGGGGTGCGACCGAAGATCTTATACCTTTAAATCATATTGTATATTTTCTTTTCTCATTTTATTAATAATTTCAGCACGCTTTGGAATCATCTTTGCATTCTAAAACTATGTAAGAGCCTGGAGCAACATGCCAGGCATCAAAGGCGGAATTTGTATCTCAGCATTTCAGCATACCATTTATTTAAAATTGCACATCTGAACTTCAACTATTATATTCATAAAAGGCTGGCATGTGCTTATACGTAATGTAGGATTATATTTTAATGTTGTGTTTATGGTATTATGGTAAGATAAGCCATTTCTTTCAGAAATTATCCCACCGGACTCTTCGTTCACTCTATCTTTGAAATGTTGCTAGAACAGTATAAAAAAAATATTACAAATATTAAAATGTTTTATAAAATAATATCTTTTATTGAAATTTTATCTTTTATATTTCGAATGATCTATTCTATTTTCAGCTTTCCCAGGACTAGTAGGATATTGATACATATCTAACTTTTATTTATTTTTCAGTTACAATCCATTCAAGTTTGAAATTTGAATAAATTAGCATTTTTGTCGATAATGGTATCTTAATTTGTTGTGTACAAAATATATTATATATTAAATAACATATAACGGGGAAAGGGAGGGACCATCAGGGCACCCAAGTAAAACGATTTGGATAGGGAGCATGGGACTGCCTCCTCCCTATTGTTAACATTTCGTGGAACGAGGGCGGGCTCTTCGACCCCATCTATTGGGTTTATTCTGTCAATCGAGGGCTCGATTCTAGTGCTGTGAGTGTGAACTTGCTTTTGGAAGGAGATTCTCTTCCCTATATTCGCGGGTTTCGCGTAAGTGTCTCTGCTTACGGGCCCGCCCAAACGTTTTTGGCCCTTCATACAGGAGCTTGATGATCACAAACAATAATAGAATCCTGATCAAATCGTTTTTCAGATGATTCCACTGCTATGGAAAGTTTCCTTGCTGCAATAGATGGTAGTATTACATCACATCATCATCATTTGCTGAAGCGAATAGCTGACGTGCCACACCCTGCTCTGCCTCCAAAACCACAAAAGCTGCTGCCATTTTCATTTTTTTTTATTTAAATTTTTGTTTTTTTTTTGAAGATGGGCAATTTTTCGCAAAAAAAAAATTGTTTTTTTTTTAATTCTTCTTCAAAAAAAAAAAAAAAAAGGTTTAGGATGTCTTTTGCCTTGCAAGGTCAGTTATCACTTCCAGACGAAAAAACGAGTATCAAAACAAACTTAATCGACAGAATGTGACAGCTACATCAACCGTTTTCGAACGATCTACTGAGTCGACCTGCTCGACAAAATTTCGTTGATTTCGACAACTGTAATCGCAAAATAAACCTGTGGAGCAAAGTGAAAGTCGACTTGACTTCTATAATTGGCCCCAATAATTCTGAGATGATGATCAATGGTCAAGTACAGTATTTGCAAATGGTTGGAATGTTGCATTTGATCATATGAACTCAGTCGAAAAATCTGAGGTAGTTTATTACCACAAATTAGCACACTTTTGGAAAGCATTACCAAATCCATTATTCATACTTATAGGAAATGTTGGTTTGAAGTATGAATCAATTGATTTCCTGTGCTTCTAAGTTTCCTTTCTCTCGACAACAAATAAAGGCAATTTTGCTTATATAATTCTAGATACACAGTTTTGGAGGAAAACGCAGCTTTTAAGTGTGTGTGAGTGTGAATTTACAATCAATCTCCCACTGACCGGCAGTGCTTTTATGGTAGAAACTTGTCTGCATTTATTCAGTAATTTATATGTGATCTCTATGTGCAAACATTTTTAGCCCTGGAGATTGAAGGTGACACCTCTATTGAAAATTCAACGACCCATTTCAAGAATGCACATTCTGAGGTCATCTTCATATAAAATAAGCCCCGCATGCAAATCTTCACATATCAAATGGATAAATGAAGAGTTTTCACACTTCCAGAATCAAAAATCGAAATCCTGATCCTGGTGTATATAGTTAAGGTATATTTTTGATAATATAAAACGACCTCAATGTTCCTTATCTGATGCTCAAAATCTCATCCGGATGCGGGAGTGGAGCACTTAAAAATAAAAAAAAAGGAAAAACTACCGACGCACATTCCATTTAAAAAAAATTCGACCATAACACACTATGAGAGGGATTCCATTCCCAACGTCCTACGCAAAACACTCGGCGAAACTATAATTTCACCATTTATTTTAGGAATGAAGGAATTTGATTGATTTTATTTCCGCGAGAACGACGCAGCAAAAGCAAAACACGTCATTTTCATAGCACGGCTTGCTGCGATAAACCCCCCTTTTAAGTGCCGCACCGACCTTTTAAACCCCCCCAAAATAAAATTTTTTCTTAAAATTTAAAAAAAAATGCAAAATCATGACAGGTACTAATGAAATAAGCCACGAACAGAAGAACTAGTCAACAGGCGGAACAAACGAACAAGCTCTAAACAAAAGTAATTTGAAGCTTAGCAGGTATTTTGGTAGATACCATTCCCAACTTATTAAAATGTAACTGGTTTTTACGGTCATTACTCTAACCCTTTTCTTCCTACGCGCCATGGTTTCCATTTTCGATTTCTGAAATGACTTGCTTTGATTATGCGCGAACCACGGACATATTACCCTTTGTCACCACTTAAAGTCACAGTAAAGTTGTTTAACTAATGGCCGTAAAGTCCATGTCATCAAATTAACCATCGGGACTCATAATGAACCAATCACTCACGTCGGTTCACCGCAATCACACGCACGGTCGGTTCTACCTCTTCTTGCATCGTCAACACCACAACACACGCACTGGCTGACTGTCATCATCAAAATCCACACCAATCGGTTTTCATTTGCCTTCCGGTGCAGCAACCGGCCGGCCATCAGTGCAAATTAGTTTTGACAGCTTGAGGACATACATACATTAGTGTGCGTGTGTGTGGTCTAACATTGTAATTTATCATTTCCCGAATCCTCATCTGCCGTCCACGATCGTAGCACAGTTGGTTAAAACCAGCCACCACAGCCACCACCGCTTTTATTAATACGGAATCCCCTCCCGAGCAACAACACCACAACTTTCGGTATGTCCTGGTCCTGGTCTAATACAGCCGCGTAACCCCTTCGGGCTCCGAAGAATAGATGGAGGATTTGTACCCTTCCAGGATTTGACAGATGACAAGTGTATGACGGACCCCGGGGTTCTTCGTCTTGGTGCAAAAGCAGCATCAGCTGGAACACCGGCATCCATCATGTCCTAACCTCGGGACGTGTCCTGCTGACATCGTTCGTTAGCCATTCACTGCCAATCCCACCGAGCAAGGAGGAGCCGCACATGTACATATATGCATGACGGTGACTTTTATTGATGCTGTCATCAGAATGTCCAATCCCCGCCACCCAGCAGATCCAACCGGGTGAAGGTGCTGCTGTTGGGCGAGCATTAATTTTCCCGTAACTAATGCCTGGATGCAGCCCACGCACCTCCACCCACCGGAATACCCATGGTTGGTTTAATACAATTTTCGGGTCCAGTTCCGATGTTGTGACAAGGCAGAAAGAGCTGTACCTCCAGCCAAGAAGAACACGATGATGTATTATTATTTCTATCGAGCATGATTGACAGTTTCACCTTTCCGGAGGGATTGACTCGGATTTGGCTTGGCCCGGCTGCGGCTGGAGCAAAGGAGCAAACGAGCAAGCAGAGCGCTTATGCTTATCGTGGGAATTGATTTCACTCGACTGCTGAATGACAGCCTGTTTATCGAAATGTGATAGTTTAAGTGAGGAAAAATTAAAAGCTTTTAAATGCACAGCCATTCCGGGGGATCGAGTGGGCCAGAAGGGTACGGTGGTTGCCTAGCACTTTGTGACTGTTGATGGAAAAAAAGAGGGAAAAGCAAAAACACGGAGCACTTTGTAGTGGATGACCGAAGAGGATCGAAATATTGATGCTCAATGTGGGTGTGTTTTTGAGTTTTAAAGGTTATCTCCATTAAAAACGAAAGCTAATTCAGGTTCTGATTTTGTTTTTCCATAACCTGGAAGGTTTAAAAGAACTACAGGCAGCTCAATGAAGATGAGTTTTAAAAAACCGCACGGTAATGTATTGAAATTTAATGTTGTTATGAGTTCTTTCAACAAAGTAGAGAGAAAGTTTGCAATTTCGTTTATCCTCTTCACCTTAAGCTATTTACGCTTCTATAGAGCTCAATGATACTCTATGGCCAGGGTAGTCGAGGAAGTTTTCTTTCTAAAAGATTTTTCGACCGGGCCAGGAATCAAACTAAAAATAAAATCCGTGCATGTCGTAGTCACTCCTCCGTTACTGATCAGAACTAGTGAAATTGCACAGCCCAAGTAACAATTTAAGTTTTACTCCAGCCGCATAGCACACCTCCTCCATGCTTCTTTAAAACCAAAATTTGTACAAAGTGGCTCACTCTATAGACTGTTGTAAGAACAATTTAATAAAACCTTTATAAAACCATAAAATTTTTGAAAATGGTCTAGTGATAGATGATCATTTGAGAACCTTCATAAAACCTATTGACTGCCACGAAAACCAGCATACGGTCAAATGGCCACAGCTGTAAAACTTAACTGTGATATCGTGGTTGGTTTTTGGTGTTCTGTTTGGTTCGATTCTCTGCTCTTCGGATTCATTTAGCAGTAAATAATATCTGAAAAAGAGGTCTGGTGTTGCGGGAAATTTTGTTTGATAGCAAAATATCTAAAACAAAATGAGTTTTTTTACTGCGTATCATGCAGTATCAAATACGCATTTAATTTTGTGGTGAATATTGGCACGATAAGAGCCGAAAAATAATGCGCCTCGAAAATTATTCAAGTTTACAACAACAAACATAAAATTTAAAAAAAAATATTCGATAAATTAATCATGAATTTCTTAAAAATTGATGAAATTCAATAAGGTTATCTAAAAAACTGCAGAAATTGGTCCCTGATCTACAGTTCATTTGCATTACACTAATAATTTGGTGCATTTATTTTTCCACATTTCATTTATTTCTTATATTTCAATATGGCGATTTGAAAAAAATCACAATTCTGCCACAAAGCCAAGTTATCTTCGTAATGACTACTTTAAGACTATTTGGATATTTGGTGGCTTTCTCAATGCCAGTTTGCCGTTTAATGCATATACTCGAACCAAAATGCTTTTTCAACTGACTTTAATGAGATAATATGAATGAGTCCTAAAACGACATTTCAAAACAGCATTTTATGAGGTCATAAAGAGGAAATAAAACCTTTGATAGGAGTAAAAGGAATTTCAGAAAACGAGGTTTTAATATCGTTTTAAACAAGCTATGCAGGTTCTCATAAACCTGACTAAAATATGAAACCTATTGGCACCTCTTGGTGTCATAATAAAACCAAATTTATTTCTAGTGGCTTTGATAACCCCTTAATAAAACTAAGTACACGGCACTGAAGAAGTCTGCACATTGTAGACGAAATACGCGTATCTGTCAGGATAAGCAATAAAGGTATTTGGAATTAAATGGAAATTACTAATATTTTTCTCATTTTCTAGCTTAATCAGCTTTTAATCAGCTCAAATTATTTGTGAGATTTGTTGCCTCTTTTTTTGCTAGGCATCTTTACGTACTCGTATTGTCCACCAAGTGTCTCGAAAGTGGTGTACGGAACGGACACAACGGAACTTAACGAAGAACCGGACCACCTTGGGACTTTTCGCGCGGGGTAAAAGAAATAAGACCGGACATATATAAAGGAACTTGTTTATTTCTCGTGGGTTATACAGTGAATGAATGAATTTATTTTTTTATTTTTTTTCCGACGAACGGTTGGCAGCTCTTCATAGCAGTGGCGGCGTATGAAAAAATGTCACCCCCATCTACACTGCCAACAAAAACTACAATTCGATTAGCTACAATTCAACTTACAGAAACAAATTTAATTGACCAATGTCTACTGCATTATCGCAGTTCATAATAAAGGTGACTTAATTGATGAAATGCTTCATTTTTATATGTTTTCGTGTGTTTCCTATTGTTTTTAAGACTGGATGCATCAATTCGTCGAACGAAAACCTCCGGCAATTATCGGTGACCGTTGATAATACACTCTGTAGATGAGACCACGCCGCTGTCACTCATCGACACTCACTTAATTTGTGCCTGAGTGTTTCTGTCGTTGCATTGCAGTGCAAGCTCTAGCATTTCATTGACCAACAAAAACCAAGATGATCGTTCGCTCGAGTTCAGCTGTCGCATTTTCATGTTGCCCCAGATGTTTTTCCAGTCGGCCGTTGGATACTCGCGAGTAACTTTCGGTACTTCCGTTTGGTTGATGAGATGCTTGTGAATAATAACAGCCGAAGGATTTTGTTGAATGAGTGGAGGTAGAGTAGGGAGATTTGAGAGGATGAATTTTAGGCAAGGACAATCTGCGGGTGGGGTGGGATTTGCTTGGGTGAGAAAGGATAAATAGAAGGGGATCACTCTCTCGCATTCGAATGTGTCCGTCTCTTCTCTTTCTGTTACGCCCACAGCGTAGAGTGCTCGGTAGAAGCCAAGCATGTGCCGTTCGATCGCATCCGAATCGTCGATGAGTTGGTTATCGTCGTCTCGAAGCTGTGTGATGGTTGTTTTTTTGCTGCGCCTTTCGCCTAGCTGGAACGTTGAGATAGATTCGCCAGATATGAATGACTCGTTTATGCGCACGAATGAAATTGCGTTGGAGAGTCAACATTCTTGCCTTCACCCGGTTGATTGTGGACAGCATCGCAGGGTTTTGGTAGTAGCCGTCGTACGCTTGCCTTAGTTCCATGTAAAGGGGCTGATGTTGGTGGTGGAATTCATCGAAAGCAGTCTTCGATTTCCAACGGAAGAATATTTTGATTTTAGGCTTAGCGTACGACAACCACCACTGCATCCATGATGGGTAGTTTCGTCGCTGGCGGGTCCAGTACTGCCATTGAATCTAGAACTCTTGCATGTTGTCTGGTGTCAGCAAATGGGGACGAAGAGACAAGAAGCCACGACCAGGCTCACGGCCAGATTGGGGAAGGCAGATTCGCGATGTAATAGCTTTATGGTCGGAGAAACAGCATACGTGTGTATCGGCAGTTCGGAGCATGTTGCGTAAACCCTGCGTGACGTAAATACGGTCCAGGCGAGACGAAGAGTTTTGTGAGATGTATGTGTACCCAGGGGTATTCGGGCAGAGCTGTTCCCAAACATCGAGGAGCTGTAGTTGCTGTACGGTGGCAAAGAGAGCGGGGCTGTGGATGTGTCCCGTGGCATCGCGCTGCCGTATAACACAGTTGAAATCACCAGCTAACAGAGTGTGTTCTGTGTTATGACGGAGATAGTAGGCAAGAGTGTTGGCGAAGAAGCGTTCTCTCTCCGCCCGTAGAGCCGTACCGGATGGAGCGTATACATTGCAAATTGTAGTGTTTTTCACTCGTAGTGCTATCAAACGTCCGTCTAGGCTTCTCGCGACGTTCGAGTACTGCAGGTGTTCTCTCAGTGCTATTGCCGTACCTCTTCGTGCGTGGTCTACATTACATTCGATGCTGTAGCCAGGCAGGTCGAGTTTGTCGTTCTCTACTTCCTGCAAGAAAGCGATGCGATGTTCGTAGTCCGAAGAAAAGTCCGAAGTGCGTTGAGCTTGGTCGGGTTGGTGATGTTGTTGATATTTATGGAGGCGATGTTATAACGGGTGAGAGCCATTATATTTCGCTATCCATCTCCTCATACGCTTCGTCACCAAGGTTTGATCGCTATTTCTTGGGTGGATTACACCCTTTCTTCTTTCTGCCGCTTTCCGAAGCTGACGAGCAATCGGTATCATTTCCATCGCTGTTGCGAGTGTCATTGCGTGTGATCATTCGGATAATTGAGCCTACCAGAACCGGCGGTGCCATGAGAGAACGTGTTCGGGTTGGCTTGTTTTCACCTGCTTCGGTTCGCCAGAGTTTTGGACGGACAGCTTTGGAGCTGTGAGTGGAGGAAAGTTTTTGATTGATCGTTGAGTCAGTGGCTTCTCTCCAACTGTGAGTTTCAGCGCCGGCGGTTTCATGAACGGCGTTTTCTGCTTCGGTGCAGAAGGCTTCGGAGCGGTAGTTTTTGACCCCATTTGACTGGCCACATTGGCATACGCTTTCTGCACGAGCAGTGGCACTGTCAGACTTTTTATAGACAAAAAGACAAAAAGAGAAGCCCTCCATAATGCCAAGTGCGGTATTACACTGTTTGACTGAATGCAGAATATATGACACCTTTTTAGGCAGATACAATTTGGTCGAATATATATTTTTTTTTGGCATATCTCAAATTGTGTGATTCCACACTCGTATGTTACTGAAGTATGCAAGTATACGAGTCAAAACATGACTCATTTTGGGTCATCATTTGGAAAGAGTCTATCAACATTTGTAAGACCTCTTAACTCTTTTCAAATGTTAGTCACGATTTTTAAATTTCCGCACGCAAAAAAAATCCTCTGTAGAAACTACGATTTTGAGGGTTAAATTTTCACCTGACTATAAATGCGTTTGATTTAACCATGGTAGGGATGGTCAACCATGGTTGGGTCAACCATGGTTGGGTTAATAACAACATGAGGTCTGGCAATTATACCACACATGTTGAAGGTTGTACCATAAATGCAGTAAATTTGACTGAAATTTCAAGGTAGTTTTGAAAATAGGCATAGTCGGGTAAAATGGTAGTTTTTACTGCAAGATTTTTTTCAGAGCGCATATTGCCAGAGTTTGCCAGATTTTTTATTTATGACATGCCAGATATTTAAAAAAAAACTAATGGCAACCCTGGTTGTCCACACAAGAGATGCCATTGTGTACAAATTCGCCGCAGTGGCGGCATGTCTGTAGCTGACCGAGGTACGTCACGTTTGTTGTTTGACCGTCGATGGTTATGTAGCTCTTGATGTTTCGCTTTACCATCATTCGCGCGATACGAGCACCAGTCGGGCGCCCCGCAAATCGATATTTGCTGTCCCATAGTTGGTCGGTGACGGAGAGAACTTCACCGAAAGCGCTGAGATCCGACAGCTTGACCTCTACCGCCCCGCCCTCCAATGTGATACGAAGCTTGTAGGTTTTGTCGTCAACTTTGGTCTCGTGCTTGTTGTCGTGCTCTGCAACGATTCTTTGTGTGAGCTCTAGGTCGATAACCTTCACAACGGCACATCCTAATATTTTGCTTGGCTGGAGGCGCAGAATTTGTTCATAAGACAAGCCCAACACGGTGGCAACAAAGTCATGAAGCTCATCATACGATGGTTTCTTAGGCAAAACTAAACTAACCACAATAAACCTGGGCGCAGAAATGCGCAGCTGGATCTTACTTCAAGTCGAAGTCAATACTTTTTTTGCAAGTTTTGGTGAAGGGTGGTAAATGTATCATCATGTCCCTGTATGAAGGGCCAAAAACGTATTGTGGGCCCGTAAGCAGATACACTTACGCGCAACCCAGAGCTACAGGGGTCTAGAGGAGATCTCCTTCCAGAAACAAGTTCGCAGAAACCACAACAAAACCGAGCCCCCGTCTAGTACAAAGTCCCACAAGATGGGTAGAAGAGCCCGCCCTTTATTCACGAAAAGTTAACAACAGGAAGTTTGCAGCCCCACTCTTCCTATCCAAATCGCTTCAATCGGGTGCTCTGATGATCCCTCCCTCTATTCCAGCATATTATTTATTCATTATTTATTTACATGGCATAACGTCACAATACTATAACATAGCCTGATACACAATATCCCTCCGTAATGCCCGATTCGTGGCTGCTCCTCTCCAATCCCTTGGGCACCTTGTACCCCCTAGGTCTTGCTCCACCTGGTCTGACCATCTTGCTCGTTGCGCCCCACGTCTTCTTGTACCAACCGGATTCCCGTCGAATACCATTTTTTGCAGGATAGATGCCCGGCATTCTCGCAACATGTCCTGCCCAGCGTATCCTTCCAGCTTTTGCCACCTTATGAATACTGGGTTCGCCGGCGAGTTGCGCGAGCTCATGGTTCATCCTTCGGCTCCATAGTCCGTCCTCCTGTACTCCAACCAAAGATGGTTCTTAACACCCGTCGCTTAAAAACTCAGAGTGCTCGCAGGTCCTCTTCAAGTCCACGTCTCATGCCCCTAGAGAACAACCGGTCTTATTAGCGTTTTGTACAGGATGCACTTCGTACGGGAGCTAAGTCTGTTTGACCTTATTTGCTTGTGGAGCCCATAGTAGGCACGACTTCCACTGATAATCCGCCTCCGGATCTCACGGCTGTTATCATTGTCCGCAGTAACCAATGAGCCGAGATAGACAAATTCATCGACTACCTCGAACTCATCGCCGTTGATCGTTACACTGCTGCCCAGTCAGGTCCTGTCGTGCTCGGTTCCGCCTGCCAGCATGTACTTCGTTTTGGACGTATTTATCTTCAACCCAATCTTCTCTGCTTCGCGCTTTAGTCTGGTGTACTGCTCTGCCACCGCCTAAAATTTTCTGCCGACAATATCCACGTCATCGGCAAAGCAGATAAATTAACCGGATCTGTTGAAAATCGTGCCTCGCATGTCAAACGCCGCTCGTCGTATAACACCTTCAAGAGCAATGTTGAACAGAAGGCAAGAGAGACCATCACCTTGACGAAGCCCCCTGCGGGATTCGAATGAACCCGATAATCCACCCGATATCCTCACATAGCACTGGGTTCCATCCATCGTAGCCTTGATAAGTTGGGTCAGCTTCCCGAGCTGTTCTCGTCCATGATTATCCCAACATATGGTGTTATATAAATATATGAAAAATTTAGAGAAATAATATGATTTTCTTACCTTGATTTTGAAATCATCTTACCTTGAAGCTTGTGTTAGAAAATTTGGCTGGTAAAATTGGTTAGGGTTATAAACCGTTCCACACTTACTGCATCAACCTCCCTTTGCTGTAGGGTCGTCTCGATGTTTCTGCTTTTGAAGAGCTCACTTCAGTAGCGCATATCGAGACTCACAATGTGTCATATGACACCGCTTGCGGCCATGGGAGAGGGAAGAGAATTGGAGAAAGGAGAGAAGCATTAATAATTGGTAACACGACATGCGCATGTGAGCTTTACATGGTGATATTCTCACAACGGCCGTTCAGAATGATTCGACGGATGCATGTGAGAGATCATTCCCGATGAGTTTCCGCTAGTTTACTCCATTCCATAATGTTTAGTCATAGAAGACAAGAAACGTTTTACTACGTGCTACATTTGAGAATACCAGGGCAATGATCTCCCATCGCATCTTCAAGTGATCGTTACAAGCTGTTCATTTGGTTCAGGCACTTTTGAACGTTGATGTGACAGCCTATTCACACATGAAATCTGCCGCGACCAACTCGGCAGAACGCGCCCATACCCCTCTCTGAACCAAAGTGCAGGGAATAGTGCCAAGATGTTGTAGATGCTGGAACGGGCGTATCCGGCGTCCACAAAGATCCGCACGATGTCCGTTTTCGACGCGGCGAGGTGCCGTTCTTTGAAAGCGCACACTTCTGAACGGAGTTGCTTCACTGTTTTTGCCATCACGGTTAGAGTACGACTGATAGAGCTGTCAAATTTTGTCTGCTGACTTATGGGTTACTATGATTGATGCTGCATGAGTAGTTTTGTGCGGGTGAAGGCAAACCCATGAAAAATCGGCAATTTTTGTCCATTTTGTTTAATGCACACGTTACTTGACGCTCATTGGCAATGACTGGCACGGGGTAGCGAGGTAAGTACATCTTCAACACGAAGTTCCCGAAGAAGGTCCTCTTGTGACTTACATTCAGTGAGAAGGGGATGTCAAAAACGCTCTTCTTTTCTTCGAAACTTGCGTTCAACGGGGAGGTGTACCGGAAGTTGCGGCCTTCATTAACCTTCCTCGGGTATTAAAAAAAATCTGACACATAAGACATTTGGGACAATATTGACCCGGATGTCAACCCTTTCTAGAATTACGAAATTTCAACCTAGACACAATGTTTATACCTCATTTGATAGTGTATGGTCTCAAAAAATCATTGGCGGTGGAAAAACCTGGGTCCAGTTACATTGGCCGCCGGGTATCTGCTGCAAAGGAGGGAGATTTTGATTTCGATGTGTGAACAGAATTGCATACAAAACTTTTCAGACTAGTTGTAGAGGGAAAGTTGTTTTTACGTATGCCGAAAAATTCCAATTATTCTCTTTTATATTGTCAATAGACACTATTTTGAGTGCATTTCTACTGATCAAAATTGTAAATATCAACACTGTAGTTGACATAAAATTTCAAAATAAACTTGATTGAAGACAAATATATTTAAAAATATACATACTGTTGTGAACGGCAATAACTAAAAAACACAACTTAAACCTAATAAACAATAAACTGAAATTAAATACATATACACATGAACCAGGAAAATTGTAGACACCTCACTTACCTACTCACTTTGCTATTATTGTTCACGATAACACACTATACACAATTCAGTCGAATAAATCCTATCAAACGTGAAGTACGCATATGCCAAATAAGTTTATTTCAGTGGTTCGAAACAACATTTCTATTCGCTAATCGTTGCTCGGTCGGTCGAAATATCGCCAGGTATTGCAGTGTACGGAACGGTCCAATCAAGTGGGACACATTCCAAAACACCAAGTCAACTTATCGTCTCCCGAAACACATACTGTTGTATAGAAAAAAAATAACTGATGAATAAATGAATGCTATACATCACTAATAAACTGTTGAATTTGTATACCAATTACACTCACATTTACGACATGATATCGAAAAATTCCGTTTAAAATCGTCAAAATCAAGTGTTTAACATTGAAATATAAAAAACAAAACAATGCCGAGATAGAAAAACGTATTCGTCGAAGTAAATTTTTTGTTTAATGGCCTATGGGGGAACCACTGTGCATCGGTCTCAAGCTCGGTTCTAAGCTAAATGAACCACCCTTTAAAACATAACTTACAACATATTTCCCCTAAAATATACTGTTAAAATAACACAATGAATCAAAACCAAAAGAAATGTTCGCAACGCGAAAAAATCCCTATAGGGTACTTGGAACCAATGGAGTTCTTAAACAGTCAACCAATTTTAAATCACTAGTTTCCTATTGATTGTTGTTGAAACGTTCGACCACCATTCTCTTCGGATTATTTAGTTTGTGAACGTCCACAACTTTAACACAATTTTGATTCGTTTTCGCCACAACTTTTTCAAAAGTGGAGTCACTCAATCTTGAGGTTTACAAAAACCTCCATCTGATTTCAAATCAACTTGTCAATCCTAAACCAGATTAACTCAAGTTTAATTGACTCCACTTTTAACGAATGTGAGTACAGAATGAGCCAAAATTGAGTCTACTGGGGTGGGGCGTGTGTAGTATTTTTGTTCATCGCGAAGCAGTCATCAATTTGCAATTACATCAAACAAATTAAAACTGACACATTTTGCAAACATCAATTGACCACAAATATCAGTGAGGCGTGAAAATGGAAATTCATTGAATTTTTTAGCATTTGTGATAAATTTGTCATGGTGAATAGAATTTGCACACTGATTGCTTAAATAAACCGTGTGAAAATGTTTTCATAGAATTGAATATGATTCCATAATATGAGAATTGTCATTGTTTGACCCCCTCACATGACCTACAGATTGATAAAACGTTGAACGCATATAGCCTATGCGAACGTCCATGAAGTACGTCACGCCTTGAGGAGAAGTTATGGAAACTATGACGATCCATACAGTTTTTGATGTCCGTTTGGTTAATTTTTCTCCTCGCTTCTCTCTTAAAAAAATTTCCTATCACACCCGCCACTCCGCTTACCGCAACCCCCCCCCCCGCCACCATGGTTTTCCCCCCCCCCCCCCCCCCCCCTGCTCTTACAACTCCCCTAGCATTTTATTTGCATCTTTCCACTTAACTACTCTATCCGCACCTATTTTGAAATTTACCTCTCGTCAAAAATACTTACTTCCCCCGGCTGGGTCATTTTGTTACCCTTACTTTCTATCCCTTCTCAAATTGCTTACCTTCTTCTTCACCCTTACGGGGACCTCACCCTGCCAGGCCCCTCACCCCTCGCTCCCCTCCCCACCTTCACGTTTTCACTTCTCTCTCTGAGAACCCTCCGGAATTCCTATTTCTATTATAGTCTCCCTAAGGATTCTCTCCTCCAGCACACACTCTATTTTTCCCTTAGGAAATGAAAATATTTCTACTACTTTTATTTACACATCTCTCACTTTCGCCTTTCCCTCCTTTACTGTCTATTCTTCTTTCTCGAAACTCCTTCTTTCCTCTCCCCGCCTCTCCCCCACTCGCCGCACAATCTTCGCTTGTAGGCAATCCAGAAATCTGCACTCTTCATTCGTTTATTCGTTGCTTTTACCCTTTCAGCTGTTATTGGCATTTCAAGCTTGTTGTTGTGTATCATTTGATGAATTTGATGATGATGATGATGATATAAAACTACCATCTATTGTAGCAAGGTAACTTCCCATAGCAGTGGAATAATCTGAAAAACGATTTGATCAGGATTCTAATATTGTTTGTGATCATCAAGCTCCTGTATGAAGGGCCAAAAACGTTTGGGCGGGCCCGTAAGCAGAGACACCTACGCGAAACCCGCGAATATAGGGAAGAGAATCTCCTTCCAAAAGCAAGTTCACACAGACAGCACTAGAATCGAGCCCTCGATTGACAGAATAAACCCAATAGATGGGGTCGAAGAGCCCGCCCTCGTTCCGCGAAATGTTAACAATAGGGAGGAGGCAGTCCCATGCTCCCTATCCAAATCGTTTTACTTGGGTGCCCTGATGGTCCCTCCCTTTCCCCGTTATATGTTATTTAATATTTAGTATATTTTGTACACACAATATTAGGATATCATTATAGACAAACATGCCAATTTATTCAAATTTCAAACTTGAATGATACTACCAATGGATTGTTACTGAAAAATAAATAAAAATTAGATATGAATTAATATCCTTCTTGTCCTGGAAAAGCTGAAAACAGAATAGATCATTCCAAATATCAAAGATAAAATTTCAATAAAAGATATTGTTTTAAAAGACATGTAGTAATATTTTTTTTTTATACTGTTCTAGTAACATTTCAAAGATAGCAATTGGAGTGAACGAAGAGTCCGGTTTGATGATTCCTGAAATAAATGGCTTATCTTACCATAATGCCACTAAACACAATATTAAAATATAATCTTACATTGCTTATAAGCACATGCCAGTCTTCTAGTAGTTGAAATTCAGAAGTGCAATTTTAAATTAAGTGTAATGCTGAAATGCTGAAAAACAAATTGAGCCTTTGATGCCCGTCGTGTTGCTCCCGGCTCTTACATGGTTTTGGAATGCAAAAATGATTCCAAAGCGTGCTGAAATTATTGATAAAATGAGAATGGGAAATATACAATATGATTTAAAGGTACACGATCTTCAGTCGCACCCCCTCACTTCGCTATTGTCAGATTGACAACATTGCCCAGGCTACGCCAACCAGCGTCTCCATGTTTCAGCTGGCAGTCTTTTGTGATCATATGACTCGTGGAGGCGTGAGGTAGGAACTTGTGAGGACGAGAGGTAGGCCGCATCCTCCTTCGAAGTTGTCAACTCACCATTTGAAGCCCTTTAGCAGTAAATAATATTTGAGAAAAAAAGTCTGCGGGAAATGTTGTTCCATTGCAAAATATCCATAACAAATTCAGTTTTTTACTGCGTAGCATGCTCCAAATCAGATGCGCATTGAATTTTATGGTGAATATTGGCACGATAAGAGCCGAAAATTAATGCCCCTCGGAAATTATGAACGTTTACAACAACAAACACAAAATAAAAAGAAATATATTCGATAAATTAAACATGAATTTCTTGAAAATTTATGAAATTCAATAAAGTTATCTAAAAGAATGAAGAAATTGGTCTCCGATATACAGTTCATTTGCATTACATTTAAAATTTGGTGCATTAATTTCTCCACATTTCTATTATTTCTAATATTTCAATATGGCGATTTAAAAAAAATCACAATTCTGCCGTAAGGCCAAGTTATCTTCGCAATGACTACTTTAAAACTATTTGGTTCTTTGGTGGCTTTACTCAATGCCAATTTGCCGCCTCATGCATTTAGTGGAGGCAAAATGGTTTTAAAATGCTTTTTCAACTGACCATAATAAGATAATATCAATGAGTCCTAAAACGGCATTTCAAAACAGCATTTTATGTGTTCATAAAGTCGAAATAAAACCTTTGATAGGAGTAAAAGGAATTTGAGAAAGCGAGGTGTTAAGGTCGTTTTAAACAAGCTGTGTAGGTTCTCACAAACCTGACTTAAATATGAAACCAATTGGCACCTCTTGGTGTCATAAAACTTGGCTTTGATAAAACCTTAATAAAACTTAATAAAGCTGGATGGTTTTGGCAATGTTACTTGGGATATTAGTCCTTATTGCATTTTATGCCTTGAGAAAAGTGACAATACTCGGATTGAGCCACCGAGGATGAGCTTGGAATAAGGAAAACATGGTTAGTCTTCATTTATGTGAATTCTCATTTCATATTTAATGTTCTATAGTTTGAATTAGTTATGACTAGGGTTCTGATGCATGGTCAGTATCGGAGTCATTGTTTGTCTCGGACGCGGAAGAGCCGACAACATGGTTGACTGCGGCATGTGATACCACCATGCCGAGGAAGTTGAAGCCAAGAAATGAACGGCGCCCAGTATACTGGTGGAACGAGGCACTCAGTAACCTTCGTTCTAGTTGTCTCAAAACCAGAAGGCGAGTTCAGCGAGCAAAAACGGAAGCGGTTAGAGAAGAGCGTAGGGTAGCATTCCGGGCGGCCAGAACCGCATTAAAACGAGAAATGCGGCGAAGCAAGTCCAGCTGTTTCGTAGAACTGTGCCGAGATGTCGATGCAAATCCCTGGGGCAACGCTTACCGAATAGTGATGGCAAAGTTTAAGGGTCAAGCGACACCGTTTGAAAGATGCCCGGATAAGCTGAATACGATCGTGGATGGTCTCTTCCCGCAGCACGAACCTACGGCATGGCCACCGACACCGTACGGCAATGAAGTTGCAGCAGCAACTGGTGGTACACGAGTCTCCAACGATGAGCTCTTGTCAGTGGTAAAAGGGCTGAAGGTGAACAAAGCTCCGGGTCCGGATGGAATTCCCAACGTGGCATTAAAAGCGGCGCTACAGAGGCATCCCGACACGTTTAGGAATGTGTTGCAGAATTGTCTAGAAGAGGGAAGATTTCCAGACAGGTGGAAGATTCAGAAGCTGGTGCTACTGCCAAAACCAGGAAAGACAGGGGATCCAGCATCGTATCGACCCATATGCTTGTTGGATATACTTGGAAAGCTTTTGGAAAAGATCATCCTAAACAGGTTGATAAAGTGCACAGAGAGCGAGCATGGCTTGTCATCAAACTAATTCGGGTTCCGGAAAGGAAGGTCAACGGTGGATGCAATTCGGATTGTCGTCGACAGTGCTTATAAGGCACCCAAGCAGCAGAGGAGAGGTAATCGATATTGTGCGGTGATAACGATAGACGTCAAGAATGCCTTTAACAGCGCTAGCTGGGAAGCCATCGCCGAAGCGCTACACAGAATCAGGGTTCTGATGCGCGATTCGGTTGTGGTGTGTGCGAGGCTAGCAGAAATTTGCTCGTGTTTTTCGTTCTCGTGTGTATCGATCGGTAAAGAAAATGATTGAGAAATTTGGGCTAGTTCGTCCTTGATGAATATCAGTGTCGGCGTGAGCGTGAGCATTCGGGCGATAGCGGTGAGAAGGTGATGAAGATGCGCAGTAAGAAGAAGAGTGAGAAAGCGTGCTACCAGTGGTAAACCGGGACATTTGCGCCTAAACTGTCTGCAGCAGTCCAGAAGCGGCCCGAGTGGCCATAATGTGAAGTGCGATGCGAAATTGAAATCCGGTAGCGCAAAAGCAAAGCAGGCAGACGAGAGTGATTCGGCGATTGGTTCTGTAGCTGAATCAAAGTGTAGTGGACCTTGGATCAAGATCCAGGTGGATGTTCAGGCCACATGACAAACTGGAAGTCGATCTTCGAAAAATTAGACACGAGTGCGCTAGTGAAGGTTGTTCTGGCCGACGGATCAGAGACGATGTCCGTTGAAATCTGAGAAGGCACAGTGAAATATGTGAATGCCAATATAGTTTGGCCGATATTCCGTTCAAAGACGACTCATGTCGCTGATTGCGCATATCTGCGCAAGGCAAAGCAGTGGCTCTGGCTGAACCGCGAGAAATTGTGTTCGCGTTGAAAGTTGCAGAGGAAGCTCGGCTGGGCAAGGAGGCACCGTCGGCTAGGTCATCGAGATCCGGCGTCGTTGGATGAGATTCGGAGGACGGAGCTTTCTAAGGACTTCTAGGTTCATGATTGCGGGATTTGGCAGGTTTGTCAACCATGCTTTGAAGTAATAATAATTCAGTTAGGCATAAAGATGAATGAATGTACCGGGAACTGGTCCGAAACATGCCGAGTTGGGTACTGGCGACTCGTGAGGTAGTAAGTGCTCTCAAGGACGTGGACCAAGACAGGTAATTGTTTCCCATTGTATCTATATTAATAAAATTTATTTTTAATAGGTTTGCATCGACCATCGGTTGAATCGGTTGAATCGGTTGCGTCGATACTTTGTTCCGCAATATTTTGCTATCGGGCGTAGTGTTTTGTCTATTGTTCGTTGCGCGAGTGATCGAGTCAGCGTCAGAAGTTTGCCGGGTGAGATCGGTCGGTGGTGAGGTACATAATTAATTGTGATCCAAATTATTCGTTCGTCATGCTCGACGGGCCATCTTATCTTGGAACAAATAAACCACTGTCCCATTATGTAAGAGACTCCAGCGGCTTCCTTACTGTTGGTGTAGATCGCTCCAAGTTAGCTCTCAAGCGTTGAGATGAATTATCTTGTTTTCCCAATGAAAAACCACTATCACACTTTGTGAGTGGCCCCAATAGCATCCTTACTGTTGGTTTGAATCGGTTAAAATCGGAAATCGGTACTAATTACACTGCTCAACATACTTACTCACTTACTTATGATTACTCTTAGAACATAACCTTTGTTGCAATGTTCCGCTACGAAACCAACGAAACCAACGTAACTAATCAAACGATTTAACGTAGTCTACGTCAACCGGTCGTGGTTATACACAACCCCACTGATTTTTTTTTATTTTCTTCAACACAACTGACTAAATAATTAACACAAAAGACCGAGGGTGTGTGTTTCCTAACATTTGACCTCATTTAACTGTGCTTGCTGTAGATCACTTTTTTAAATTTTCATCCTCAAACATTGGATCTATTGAGAAACCTTACTAGCATTCTTGGAACAGGAAAATTGCCTCACCTTTCCGGCGGTAGTTCACGCTTCGATAACTTTAGTCTTTAATAGTTTTCTTTCACTTTTCACGACTCACAACTGAAGCTTCCGATCCCGAAGATAGTTCTTCAGTCTTATTAAATTACCAACCATAGCGAACAAAAAACATCAGCGAACACTTGAAACTTCACAACCGTGGAGAAACATGAAATTACCTGACAGCTCGCAAAAACTGAGCCGTTCGCGGGCAACGCTTGCTGCGATCGATGTATTTCTTTAAAAAGTGTTCATACATAACATAAACATTAAAAAGCCACTTGTTTTGTGCATCCAGCGCCGAAAGGGTTAACCGAGTCGAAAGCAGTAGATATGTCTGGAGAAAATACGACGAAAGCACACCGGATATCGTATTATCCGATTTGCACACTTTCTTGGATTGCCGCACTTTGATGCGTTTTGAATGGAAGCCACCTACATACAGTGGAATGTAGTGCAGGGCAATACAGTGAAGTGGCAATCTCCTGGGTCCTTCCAGGGACGACCAAGTCAATGCAGATTTCAAACAGGATAAAGTTTGTTTACGACACATCTTGTTTTCGAAGAGTGCATTTCTGTTCTCTTCAGACGACGCAAAGGGACTGCCGTTGCAGTTCCGTTTGAAATGGTTGTGTTCGAGTGAACAAACCCAATTTCCGCCATTGCATTTTTCCTGCAACATCGAAACTTAATTCCATCCAGGAACTTTAATCTCGCCCATAACTTCATCGGATGCACTGCGGTTCTCCCACTGGCACGGAAATGCGGGCAATCTGTTGCTGACCCGTTTAAACCACTTTGATTGGTTGATGCCGCAAGGAACTAGCTTTCAAAAGGAAAATCGAAGGATTATCAATCGCTGTCGGTTGGCGAATGAAAAATGGAATCAATCTACTTGGGTTGTCTCTGATTTCTTGCAGCCCTTGCGCTGAAAGAAAGATGAAACCAAAGGAAAATCCCATCAAAGTGCCTTCCTGGCTCTTGCCGGAAGATATATAGAACTCGGCAAAATCACTCAAGATTGCTGCGAAAAACAATACGTTGATCTGGTGGGAACAGTGATTACAAACTTTTACTGCTGCTTCGAGATGCGAAGAGGATTTTTTCTCCCTCTCGCTCCCTCGGGGTGGCATCGGTTGGAATGGGTAAAAACCTACTTTGGCACCAACTTCAAGAGCGTCGAGCAACCGTGTTTAAGTTCCGCTTTCACTTCAGCTGGAAGCAAGTGCAGCAGGATCGGATTTATGGTGTAAAAACTAACGAGCAGTCTCAGTGCAGTTACTCAAGAAACTGGGAGGGAAAATTAGAACTTGAACTGTGCATTCAAGACGAAAAAGTGACTCACGATGGAATGAATTTTCCGCTCGAAGAAGCTAATTAGTATAAGTTTTTTTTTTCTTTGACACATCCAAGAGATTCAGTTTTTCAACTTTTGATGTCTTTTGCATTGTAAGCATTCACGAGTGTTTAGGCAGAGATTATCAGTGACGGAATCCTCCTGGTCATTATCGGTATGGTGTACACCTGGTGCGGTTTGCTACCGATGATTAGAAATAATTTCGAGAGCCATTTAATTACGTTTCTAGTTGGCTGACGATACACATACAAGCTCAACCACTCACTTACCGACATTTGGTTGAAGCTTCTGTTGCGTGTACGCTGCCCTTGATTATATAATTAATCTTAACAGTGCAATGATGATTCGAATGAACACCAAATGTGCACTCAGCTGTGCGGCATGGCCTGCTCTTCCTCGCGTTCCCAATGTAAATTATGTCCGGCTAAGTGGGCGGAAGGTGGCTTATTGTGTAGCCGTTGCTTGTAGCCATTGTCAACATTATCCAGTGCGATCAGCATCAAAAGAAGCCCAATGAAGCGTTACTGATGCGTCCTATATTAATTGTCGTCGTTGTTGGCGTCATCTTCGTCGCTTAATTGGAATCCGAGAATTGGTGAAAGAGCCACCAGACTGCTGCCACTAATATGCTGCCTAATCGTGTGCAGACTTTCACGCATAAACGCCTCACTCGGCATTCACTGATGGGAAGCGGCTTTCTGAAGTGTTTGTGATGTTCACCGAAACACTTCTGCCGGACATCTCCGGTTACATCCAGCCGAGAGAATTTCACTTTATGCGTAACATCAGTCAATATTCAGGACTAATGAGCTTATCATCACGATGCTGACCAGAGGCCATGTACGTCAGTTTCTATTGGCAATCAGGTGTGGGTGGCTTTCATGCGATGGATTCGAGAGGTGAGCGAATTACTAAGACGTCTTGAAATGACAAAGCATATCGAGTATCATGTTTTGAATATATTTAAGGGAAAGCGGTTTAGAATTCAGTGTCCTAAATGAGCAGCTCACGTTGTGGAAAGCAGTTATCTCAACAAGAAAACAACACACAACCAAGATCTTATTATTTAGGTTCTTGTCCAACTTCTTTGCACCTGGATCTATTCAGTATGGATAAACCATCGAGCGTGATTGCTTGACTGTTTTCGTTATGGTTGCAGAAAATGAACTCATAAGGCTGTCATTGCTGTACACAACAGGGTTGCTATGATTGGTGGTGCACACACTCAACAAAATTACCTTAGGATAATCATAAGTTGAACCCTATGAAACATAGAAGTAAGATTAATTGTAATTTTCATTAATTATCTCATGTTATTTAAATGAACTAGTATGAAATTCATTCAAGCACCTTATAAATTTCATAGAAGTTACGTGTGAGAAATTTTCATAAGATATGTCTTATGTTTTTCATCACTAGTTTTGATGTCAACACATAGAGGATCGAAGTGTGCTTTTGCCGCGAGCGGACGTGTTTTCTCTGCTGTCAGCTTTTTCGTTCATTTCCAGATAATTTGAAAGAAATAATTTTCAACCAGTTCGGCAGCGGCGGTAAAGGGACGAAAATCATGTTTAAATCTTTCTAGGAGGTCATTTTATCTTTGGTTATTTTTTTTTTTGCTTTTGTCGTTATGGTGTGATGTTAAATTTTTGCGCGACCAACGATTGGCGGCTGGTCGGCACCAATACAATCGCCGCGGGGTCGTTTTGTGATAACAACACACTGGTCAGGAGTTTGTTGTGTGAATGATTGCTTGCTATTTCTGCAATTGGATACCGGATCAAACATTCAGCTAAGTATTGTATTTGAATATTACGGCTCGGTAGTATGAAATATTGAAAAATTGAATTGTTCATTGGAATGCGAATGCGCTGTATACACAGACGTGTATACATATCGTTTTTGTAATTTTTTCGTTATCTTTTTGTCTCTCTTTTCTTCTACTTAGGGTTTTGTGCGTTATTGCTGTTCGATAAGTATAATCCTTGCGATGAGTAAGTTGGTTTAGTGTCCAGGCAGGGAGTTGCATCGAAAAAGCAGAGTGATATACGAAACAATTTCTTTCAGACCTCAAAGGGTTTGCACTGAATTCCAACAACTCCTCTCATACATTCTCCTATCTAATACGCCTTCCCCTTCTCATGTTATTCTTTGCATGTTATCAGTAGATTTACATTTTGACGTTTGTTCGGAGCGCCTCTTGTGCACCGTTCGATACCTTTTATTTCAGTATTTTGGGTTCATCTAGGGGTAATTGAAATATATGTTGGTTTTGCGCTTCCTCGGCTTGGTGATGTTTTTCATCTTCGGCTTCGCATTTGCGCGTCTTTTGGGTTTTGGCCCACCTAACGCACGCTATGTGTTGGTGATGTTGCTCGGTTCACGTTGTTTGTAACTACTACTATCATTTTATCACTTGTTTTATAATCAATGCATGTGTTGTTGTGGTTTAATTTTTATTTAATAGGTGACATCTATTGTTTGGTGATTTTTTTGTAGGTCCAATCGTCATTTTGAGTCAGTTAACTTTCATGTTATGTGTTATCTTTCATGTGTTTGTTCTTGTTGACTTTGTTCATCTTTGATATTTTGATTTCTTAGCAGATCTCCGACGCTGGTTTGCTGCGTGTCATGTGTGATCGTTTTTCAACATTTTGATCACCAGCTTGCTTGTCGGGCGGTTCTGTATTGATGAATTGCTCTTCCTCTTGACAACGACTATTTCATTTCCTGTGACACGTGTGAGGGGTCATGGAGTTCTTTGCATCTCTCTTGAGTATGTGTTGGATTAATTTCTATGCTATGCCAATTTCATTTTTGCAGAATTTCAGAATAACATTTTTGATTTTTTTTGCAATTGTATTTCTAAACTTCAAGTATTTTTCCATAATAAAGGGTTCCATTCCGCTTATAAGAAGTATATGATTTGTATTTAAATACTTTTGTTTAAAGAGTATTTAAATGGTCTAGAAACACGATATATCAACATTATGTATAAACCAGATATAAACCATTCATTCTTGTGAGTGGCCCCAAAAGTATCCTTACTGTTGGTTTGAATCCGGTTCTCAAACTCGATGTTTTAACATATTTTTGAATTGTACTCAAATAAACCACCCACACTTGTGAGTGGCCCTAACAGCGTCCTTATTGTTGGTTTAAATCAGTCCACAAGCTCGATGTTTCTACATATTTTTGTATTTTACTCAAATAAACCACCCACACTTGTGAGTGGCTGGCACAACCGAAAAACTACTGTTGGTTTAAATCAGTTCTCAAATTCGATGTCTCAACATATTTTTGTCTTTTACTCAAATAAACCACCCACACTTGTGATGGCCCCAACAGCATCCTTACTGTTGGTTTAAATCAGTCTTCAGCTCGATGTTTTTTAAATATCCTTTGTATTTTACTCAAATAA